>PVKM010024392.1:0-20553 GCA_004027735.1 Carollia perspicillata
ATGTTAGGAGCTCCTTCTTTCTTTCTGCTGCATAGTATTCCATTGTATAAATGTACCCGTTTTTTTTTTTATCCAGGAGTTAATAATGAGAAGTTAGGCTGTTTCTAGCTTTTGGCTATTGTAAATAATGCTACTATGAACATAGGGGTGCATAGGGGTGCATTTTTTTTTTGAATTGGTGATTTGCATTCTTAGGGCATATTCCTAGCAGTGGAATTGCAAAGTCAAAAGGCAGTTCTATTTTTAGTTTTTTAAGGAAATTCTGTAATGTTTTCCACAGTGGCTGCACCAGTCTGCATTCCCACCAGCAGTGCACTAGGGTTCCATTTTCTCCACATCCTCCTCAGCACTTGTTGTTTGCTGATTTGTTAATGATGGCCATTTTGACAGGTATGAGATGATATCTCATTGTGGTTTTAATTTGCATCTTTTTGATGGCTAGTGATGTGGGCATCTTTTCATATGTCTATGGGTCATCTGTCTTCATGTCCTCCTTGGATAAGTGTTTATTTATATTCTTAGCCCATTTTTAAATTGGATATTTTGCCTTCCTGGTGTTGAGTTGTATGTGCTCTTTATATATTTTGGAGATCAAACTCTGTGTAATGTAACATTGGCAGATACATGCTGTGATACACTCAGTTTCCTTTTCATTTTGATGATGGTTTCTTTAGCGGTGTAGCAGCTTTTTGGTTTGATGTAGTCCCATTTGTTTATTTTTCCTTTGCCATAGAGGATATATTGACAAAAATATTGCTATATGGGATATCTGAAATTTTCCTGCTTGTTTTCCTCTAGGATTTCTAGGGTGTCACAACTTATATTTAAATCTTTGACTCATTTTGAGTTTATTCTGGTGTATGGTGTAAGTTGGTGGTTTACTTTCACTTTTTTACATGTTCCAGTCCAGTTCTCCCAACACCATTTATTGAAGAGACTATCTTTACTCTGTTGTGTGCTCATGCCCCTTTTGTCAAATATTAACTTACCTAGATACTTGGGTTTATTTCTGGGTTCTCTACTCTGTTCCATTATTCCATGTGTCCATTCTTAATGCTAGTACCACTGTTTTTATTACATTGGCCTTGTAATATAGTTTGATATCAGGTATTGTGATCCCTCATTCTTTGTTCTTCTTTCTCCAGATTGCTGAAACTATTTAGAGGGCATTGGTTATCCTATGCTTCCATATAATTTTTTGAAATATTTGTTCTATATCTGTGAAATATGTCATTGGTACTTTGATGGGGATTTTGAGGAGTCTATAGATTGCTTTGGGTTCTATGGACATTTTAATGATATTAATTTTTTCAATCCATGAACATAGTATGTGCTTCAATTTATTTGTCTTTAAATTTCTTTCTTCAGTGTTCTGTAGTTTTCTGAGTGTAGGTCATTTACCTCCTTGGTGAAGTTTATTCCTAAGTGTTTTATTTTTCTTGTTGCTATACTAAATGACATTTTTTCCTAATTTCTGTTTCTGATATTTCATGGTTAGAGTACAAAAATACACTTGATTTCTAAACGTTGACTTTGCACAGGCCATTTTGCAAATTTCAGTTATTAGATCGAGCAATTTTTTGGTACAGTCTGTAGAGTTTTCTATGTACACTATCATGTCATCTGCTAACAATGACAGTCTTGCTTTCTCCTTTCCAATTTGGATGCCTTTCATTTCTTTTTCTTGTCTAATTGCCGTGGCTAGAACTTCCAATACTATGTTGAATAGAAGCAGTGAAAGTGGACAACCTTGTCTTGTGCATGATCTTAGGGGGGAAGATTTTAGTGTTTCCTGTTGAGTATAATGTTGATTGTAGGTTTCTTGTATATGGGCTTTATTATATTGAGGAATGCTCTCTCTACCTCCACTTCTCTGAGGATTTTATCATAAATGGGTGTGATACCTTATCAAATGCTTTTTCAGCATCTATTGATATAATAATGTGGTTTTTGTCTTTCACATTATTTATTTAATGTATTACATTTATTGATTTGCAATTATTATACCACACTTGCATCCCTGGGATGAATCCCACTTGATCATTGTGTATGATCTTTTTAATGTATTGGCGGATCTGCTTTGCCGGTACTTTGTTGAAGATTTTAGCATCTATGTTCTTCAGTGATATTGGCCTGTACTTTCCCTTCTTTGTTGTTTCTCTATCTGTTTTGGAATTAGGACAATACTGGCCTCATAATAAATTTGGAAGTCTTTACTTTTCTTGAATTTTTTGGGAATAGTTTGAGAAGAGTCAGGGTTAGATTGTTCCCAAATGTTTGGTAAAATTCTCCTGTGAATCCAACTGGCCCAACGCTTTTGTATGCCAGTGGGTTTTTTTTTTTTTTATTACCCCTTCAATTTCACTAACTATTATCAGTGTATTCATGCTTTCTGCTTCTTCTTGACTCACTTTTGGAGGATTACATGGTTTCTAAAAATTTGGCCATAACCCAGGTTTTCAAGTTGATTGGCACATAGCTGTTCGTAGTAGTTTGTCACAATCCTTTGTCTTTCTCTGGTATTTGTTGTCAATTCTCATCTTTCATATGTTATTTTATTTATTTGGGTACCCTCTCTTTTTTACTTGATGAGTCTGATTAAAGCTTGTCATTTTTGTTTATCTTTTCAGAGGACCAGCTCCTGGATTTATTGATCCTTTGAATTGTTCTTTTAGTCTCTAAGTGATTTGAATCAGCCCTGATTTTGATTATTTCCTTCCTTCTACTTGCTCTGGGCTTCATTGTTTTTGTACCTGTAGTTTTTGTAGAGGCAGGGTTAGGTCGTTTATTTGAAATATTTCTATCTTTTAGAGGTAGGCCTGTGTTACTATGAACTTCCCTCTCAGGACTGCTTTCACTGTGTCCCATAGGTTTTTGGTTATTGTGTGTTTATTTTCATTTTTTCCAGAGACTTTTAAATTTCTCTCTTGATATCATTTGTTTTTTACCCATTCATTGTTTAATAACATTTTTCAGTCTCCATGAATTTGAGTGTTTTGAGTTTTTCTTCATGTTTGTTTCCAGTTTCAAGCTATTGTGATCTGGGAAAATGCTTGCTATGACTTCATTTTCTCGATATTTTTGAGGCTTGTTTCATGTCTTCTGAAAAAGTATATCTTTGAAAATGTTCTGTGTGAATTTGAGAAGAGTGTACATTTTGCTACTTTGAGGTGATTGTGTCTGTATGTATTAGTATGGCAATTTGACCTAGTGTATTGTTCAATGCCACAATGTTCTTGTTGACTCTTATTTGAAATGTATGTCCATGGCTGACTGTGGGGCATTAAAATCCCCTCCTATAATTGTGCTGCTGTCCATATCTTTCTTGAAGTGCTCCAAAATTTTCCTTATATATTTGGGTGCTCCTATGTTGGGTGCATATACATTTATGATGTTTATAGCTACGTGATGGATTCTTTCCTTAACAATTATGAAGTGACCTTCTTTGTCTCTCTTTTTTGTCCTTTGTTTTAAAATCTATTTTTCTGATATAAGTATTGTTACTCCAACTTTTTTTGCTGTCCATTTGCTCAGAATATTTTTTCTATTCCCTTCTGGATTGTATTGTTTCTGTTGAGAAATCAGCTTCTACTCTCATCAGAGCTCCCTTGTCTGTCACTATTTGTTTCTCCTTTGCTGTCTTTAAGATTCTCTCTTCGTCTTTAAAGTTTATCATTTTAATTATGATGTGTCTTGGAGTGGGCCTCCTTGGGTTCATCTTCATTGAGACCTTCCATGCTTCTTCTACTGGTGTGGCTTTTCCCCTCTCTAGGTTAGGGAAGTTTACTGTCATTTTTTTCAAACAGGTTTTCTGTCCCTTGCTACTTTTCTTCCCCTGCTGGTATTCTTATGGTTTTAATGTTGTTGTGTTTCATGTTGTCCTTTAGTTTCCTTAGTCTATCTTCATATTTTTTAGTGTTTTTTTTTTTGTACAAATGCTGTCCTGGATATTTCTTTCTACCTTGTTTGAAGCTCACTAATTTGGTTCTCTGCTTCACCCAGCCTGCTTATAATTCCTTCTATTATATCTTTTTATTTCAGATATTGTATTCTTCACATCTCCCTGATATTTTCTTACAATGTCTATTTCCTTTTCATGCTGTTGTAGTTCCCACTCAGTTTCTTGTAGTTGTCACAGAGTTCCTTGAGTATCCTTATACCAATTTTTTTGAATTATATCTCTGATACTTTGCTTGCCCCTATTTCACTTATCCTTGTTCTGGAGATTGTTTTATAAGTTTCCACTGGGGGCTCTTTCTTTATCTCTCAATTGTAAGGGAGCCTTTGTATATTTCTTTATCTCAGGGTGCTCTGCTTTGCCTTCCTGTGTTTGTGGGGTGGACTTCTGTGGTGGGAGTCCTGTGGCACTCAGTGGTGTATTCTTGTTTATGTCCTTGCCTGGATGCTGTGGAGTTGCCCTTCCTTTTGTTTCTGTGGGTTCTCCTGTTTTATTTTGGCTTTAATTGTTGGTGGCTTTTTGATGGCAGCCTCTCCCTCCTATCAGACTTACTGATAGTCACAACCCCTGCCTCATCTTGTATGTTGTTGTATAGGTATAAGTTAGCAATGCAGTATTACCAGAAAACCAAATCTATGCTAGCAAAAAGGACCCCTACCACATCAGCAATCTCAACTAAAATTGAGCAAATCAAGAGAAATCAAGACCATTATAATAGAGGACAATGGAAGTATGAGACAACTAGGGATATGTTTTTGAGGGGGAAGAGTGGGGAGAATTAATAGGAATAGGGATAGAACCAAAGTGAAGAGAGGGAAAGAACAAAATTTAAAACATAAGTATACATGGAAGGGTAATGCAAAAACAGGGCAAAAAAGAGGAAGAGCATACCATGAGATTTGAAGGAAAATTAAAAAAATTTTGGGCCATTGAGAGCAGAATTGCAAAAACACCACCACAGGGTCAATAGCAATGACAGCTGAAAGGAGTTTAATAAAGGTGGAAAGGAAATATGAATATTGTACAAAAGAAATAAGTGAATATGAGATGTATAAAAATGATATTGAGAGTATGGGGGGAGAAAACTAATAAGGGTAAAGAGGCTCCCTCTTTGAGGCTGACAGAGGGAAGAATTAAAATAAAATTCCTCACTCAGCTGATCAGGGCAGGGGGTAGGCAAAATGGAGTAAGACATGGGAAGAGTATTCTGTATCATTTAAAGTACAAACAAATAGGAGTTCCACTGGAGAAGTACAGCAATGACCATGGTATTTCACCCAACTAGCCACAGTTTATAAAAGTGGAAAGGAAATAAGACTATAAGAAGACAAAAAGAATGTGAGCTGACTTAAGGAAAAAAGGATCACTTATGCCAGGTTAGATAAAGGAGAAATAGGGAAAGTAAGGAATAAGAACATGGCATAGTGTAAGACCAAATAAAGTTTACAACAAAAGTAATAAATGTCAGAAATATGGAAAATTGGAGTAAAACCAGGAAAATGTGCTGTGTGCGATTCAGAATAACAATTATAAGGACAACAACATATAATATGAATAAAAAGAATAACAATATAAGACCAAGAGTATTGAGTTATTTGAAATATGAGTGAAATGAAAGAAGACAAATTAAAATATTATATGAAAAGAAGCAAAAACAAAAACAGAAAAAGAAAAGAAGAAAGTGAAATTAAAAAGTCACACAAGTTCTGATGAAGAGCAAGGTAGAATTTGTCTAGGCTGTTGGTGTTTCCCTTCTGACTTCTTTCTGGATCTGTCTCTGGTTTTTCTCTCAGCTCAAGGTCCCAGGTGGAGGTCCCAGGTGGGTCATCCAAGTTCTGGCAACACCACCTGTATCTTTTTTCCCCTGACTCTAGAGGGAGCTTCTGTTGTGATAGAGAGGATGAGATCTCTGTGTCTCCTCCAGGAGGCACTGTTTATTCTTTTGGGAAAATTGGGGGTGCATTTCCCTTGCCCCTACAACTCTTGCCTTAGTCTGTCTCAGTTTATTTCCAATAATGTATAATTTCTGCTTAAACAGCTGTTTCATGGGGGACAGGGGACAATCTGTGTAAGAGTATTAGCTCTCTTTTGCTTGGTGTAGTCTGCAGCTCTGCGTGTGAAACAAGTTGGGCGGTGCTCTAAATCCCCCTTGTTGTAACCTTTCTTAACTTATTGTTTTGATGGACTCAGTGAAATAAGGCCCTACAACACAGTGTACTTTGTCTCCTTGTGGGGAGTTCAACATTGGCCCTTTTATGTCTTAATCATGCTGTCTTACTCTAGCAGGAGACTTCCCTTCTGGTTGTTAATCCCACCTGGCCAATTTTGCAGATCTTCTGAGGGGAATTTCTGCCAGCAAAGGTCCCCAGG
Organism: Carollia perspicillata; assembly: GCA_004027735.1. Classification (NCBI taxonomy): domain Eukaryota; kingdom Metazoa; phylum Chordata; class Mammalia; order Chiroptera; family Phyllostomidae; genus Carollia; species Carollia perspicillata. The sequence goes on from PVKM010024392.1 coordinate 6,329, forward strand.
CTGCCACAGATGAGAATAAAGAGTCATCCTGGATGCAATCTTATTGCTCCAGTAGGAAAAAGGGTGGTGATTCCCTCTAGTGAAGAATGTCCCCAACACTTCTCCCACTTGGCTTTTATTAGGGTTGGGAAGTGCAGAGGGATACATTGCACTAGCATAACGTATCAATCAATGTCCTACAAGGCTGTAGTCATAAAAAATCTAACACTATGTATAGATAACAATTGAAGAAACAGAAATATTTTCAGGTTGGGTCTGGGAGACATGCTGACCCAGATGGCTGTAAAGGCATATACCGTGAAGTAGGGAGTTTCACTCCTCATGCCTTGAACTCATACATCTGGGTTATACCAGCAGGGCTTATCCCTGAGCAGAGGCAGCCTCAAAGGACAAAAATGTACATTTCAGGCTTGATCCTCATGGGAACCTCAGTGTTAGAGTTGAGTCATGCCTGCCACCTGCTTTATGACCTTGTTTTCCAGGGAGACTCACTAGCCCCTTTCAGAGCTTGCTCTCACGGGGCTACAATCTCCAAAACCACACAGAGCAGTCCCCAACAATCTTTCCCTGCTCCTGTAAGAAGACAGAGCTGGGCTCAATTTTCCCTTCCTGATGGTTCTGCCAAGCAAGGGGCCTCAGTCTGGCCTACAATGATCATGGGTGCACAGTTTCTAGCTGACTGCCCTCAGAGCACCCTGTGGCCTGCACTCTCCACTCTGTGCAATTGCTCTGGGCTGGGAATGAGAAACCACCTTGCTTTGTACCTCTTGGATCAATCCACCAGGTGCACTGAGTAGGAGCAAATCATGCCTGTAATCCTTCCTCCTTGTTGCTCGGGAAGCTATGCAAGCGGTGGTCCCTGCTCACTCAGCATGTGTCAATTCTCCCCTTTAAAAAAGTCTCTGTGGGTGCCACTGTGACTCTGAGCCTGGCTTTCCACACACCCCAGCTCTTGGCAGAGTATATGTCCATCATGGCCAGTCACAGCACTCCTCTGGCCCTAGCTCTAGGTGCAGACAGAAAACTGGCCCTAGCTCCAGGTACAGACAGAAAACTGCCCCCCACCTCTGGCACTGTACTTGCCTGCAATCACTGCTCCAGCTATGATGTGCCACCAGCACATCCTCACCAGTGTATTTGCAGCCTGTTTCTCCCCAGTGACTTGGTGAATTGAAATCACTCCTGGAGAGCCTGTGGTCTCCCTGCCTTGGGAGGGGATGGAACCACTAGGCTGCTATTCCTAATCATGATCCCCTCCAATATTGTCCCTGCAAGAGTCACGGTTTCTGGCACCATGCCGAGGAACTTTCCCCATCCACCTATAAAACCTCCTTTCCACTCATTTTGAAGCATTCTCTGCACACTTTGGCTTCCAAACTTCATGTCAGCTAAGGTTCTGTTAACTAACTGTTCATTTTGTTTTTCAGAAATCAGCTAAGTGTCCCAGTTGGGTGCACGAGCAAGTGGGATCAGCTCCCTCCTACTTTGCTGCCATCTTTGGATTCCTGAAGAATCTTTAAAAATCCCACCACTGCTCAGATGGAACCCATTAATTATTCTTCCTGGACAACTGAATGTTTGAACTTACTACATGTGTCAGGTCTTGCAAGTTTCATTCTCTCTTTAGTTCACTCTGCTCTCTGGCCTCCCCACAGCCCCAACATGCAGCTCTCCTGGTATAATGAACCCTCTCTTATGTCAATTCCCACACTCAGATTCACAGCACTCTATTAACAAGCATTTTGTAGCCTTATTTATTTGTGGCTGCATTCATCTTGAAATGACCTCTTCCCTTTTAGTCTGGTTTGTCTGCACGACACATCCATTCATACATTTTAGTGTGTCCTGCACAGCTTCCTGGCATTTAGTTTTATAACATCCCTAAAATCACATTGATTATCTGTTTTAAAATCCAGCAGAATGATCTACACTGTAAATTACAAGCCAATGCATTTATCCGTAAAATAATTCCTCAGCAATGCTATGAAAATATGTTCATTTAGATCGGAAAGTCCAGGAAAGCATGTATCCTTACATAACAGTCAGTACTGCTCTACACATTCTAGTGGCCACTGGGTTCACAGCAGGTCATCCCCTGGACCTGACCTTGGGGCTGCCTTCCACTAAGGCTGAAGCAGCTCTGAACAAAGGTCCTCTCCTCCAAACATATTCAGCCTGTCTCCTCTCCATATCTTACTGCGGAAGCTGCCACTTTGGGACTTTGAGATCCATCTTTGCACAGACCAACTTTGGCATTGATCCTGTTACATAGGTTGGGCTAGAATCCCTACCACAGATATCTGATAACCCTCCATAACTGATTGGGTTCCCCATCCAATACCACACCCAGGTGATGTCTGATCATCTTGGCCTGTTTTCAGCATGAATGCTGTCAGGTTGATTAACTGGTTTCCCCTCACCCCTGCTGTTCTTTGCTATCCACTGCACCCACCCTTCTCCTTGCACCTAAATTCCAGCATGCCTTTGTTTTATTCAGAGTTGAACCCAATCTCTCTCTGCTACTGCAGAACTCCATTGAATAGTCCTCCAAGTTCAGTTGGCCTTCTTGTTGGTAAACAAGTCAACCCTGTCTGTCTTCGTGACCCCAGCCCACAAAATACCCAATACCCACTCACTATCTAGTTGCTTATTTCGGACCATGTCAACCTTGGGAGGTGGCACTCCACCCCAATCAGAATTTACCTGTATTCTAATGTGGGTTTGCTCTTCCATGAGCATGGTCTGGATGTGCATATCTTAATCACTCCTGGGAGTCTCATACATGCACCTCTCCTCATGCCCTAGGGATTCTGGGTTATGAACCCAGGGAGGTCTCACCTGCATGGCAGGGTGGTAAATATGCACTCTCACATGGGGCACTATTCATTTAAACCCAGCACCCCCCTCATTGGAGTGACCCTCAACACCTGGCTGAGTCCTCAGTGATGTCCCTTGCTGTCCTTCTCCAGGATGGCCAGTGCCACTGTCCTTGACACACTTCTAGGTATCCTCCCAGGTGAGTCATGAATCCAGCACTAGAATCATAGTGGAGGCAAGGAAGAAAGGTAAGAGGGTGAACCATAATGTGAACCCCCAGTGAGGCTCGGAGGGCCCAGACTGTGGTAGCCATCCACTTGTGGAGGGCTATCCCCATGGCAGGGATTGCAGGGATCTCCCATCAGCTCCCAAGAGTTATTAGGGTCTTTCTGTCATCTACCTCTCAAAGCATGAGCTACCTTTAGATGATTTGCTGATGAAAGGCAATGGGTCTCTGAGGAGTTGACAAACTCCAAACTGGGTAAAGTCCCTGGTGTGCACAACCATGAGCCTCTGGCCCCACCACTTAAGTTCTTCGAACCATCTAAGATTCCATAGAAATCGGCAGGCTCTGCATAGTACTAGAAAAGGATCAGTGACTAAGAAGTCCAGTTCCCTGGTGTGGGATTTGGAGTGTGCTTTTGGTGTTTTATGGATTCCTGGGTTTTGACTATTGGTTCTGTTTGAAAGCTCTCATCTGTTCTGTTTGGGAGCTCTGTGAGAGGTCTTGTCTGTCTGAAGTGAAACTTTGGCTACAGTTGTTCTCTGTTTGCTTTCTTATCTTTTAATGACTTGGCTTGCTCTTTGCTGTTTTGTTCATAAATATAATTTTCTATTTGTCATGTGGGTGTTGTGCAATCTGAAATGTGTGGAGATCATTCGTGCTAATGTCCCAGTCCCTAATATCAGAGGATTTAGTTTGAGAGTTATCACTTGTTTGAGGTCTATTTTTGCTTTAGATATTGTTTTTGTTTCTGTATGGGAACGGGAAGTTGGGTCTTGATCTCATCAGAGAGTCCATTAGTTCACATTATAGCTGGCTGGCCAACTTCCAGCTTTAAGTCAATGGTTAATGAGAATTGCTCTGCCAAAGGCCTGATGAATAGAATAATATTTCTTTGGTGCAAGCTTTATTGTTGTTAATCATAGGAATTCTACTCAGAAAGGATTTCAATTGACGATTCAAAGAGAAGGAAAAGATTTAACTTTCCTCCCAGACCATAAGCTCAAAAAGGAGAAAACTTGAAATGATAAGTCTTTTAAACACTGAATACTCCTTCTGGAGAGTGGGAGCTGTGGTGGTCCCAGTGATACAGGGTACAGACAATAAGGGGGCCCCAAAAAGGTATTTGGAATAGGGTCCAGAACTCAAGGTGTCCAGGAAATATTAAGATGTCCTCACACTTCCCCTGGCACAGGTGTGAGTTGGGGAAGGGGACAAATGGGGCAGGGCCATTGAGAGCTATTTTGTACAGTAATGGCTTTGCAGCTAACCTCTAGAATAGTCATTTAACATATCTATAACCTTTAACTGGTTTCATAGATATGTTAAGTAGCTGTGACCATGCTTTTAGCCAGGGAGAAGGGAGTGACTTCCACCCAAGATGTAATTGGGTGGCAACTCCCCAGCCCCCATTACAACACCTGCATGAGAGCTTGGAGATGATTGGCTCCATGCCATGGGGCCACACCTGCCCAGACTCACTATGGCTGTCCAGTAAAGCTAGAAAGATATGGGAGTCCTGGCAAGTGTAGCCGATTGTGGGAGGAGTCGGAAATGGGGCTGCAGAGGAAGACTGGCGCACGGATTTAAACACAGATGTGGAAAGCATTGAAGGGAGAGAACCATGTGCTTTTGGCCAGAGTGAGGACCCCCACAGCCAGTGTAAGGAGTGTGAACCACGTAGCTGTGGCAGTAAGGAGAGTGGACCACACAGCTTTGCCAGAGTGGGGACCTCTGCAGCCATGTGAAGGACAGAGCCACATGCTTTTGGCAGAGTGCAGGCCCCCTCTTGGCTTTGCCAGGAAGAGAGATCCATGTGGTTTGGCCAGAGTGCAGACCCCCGCAGCTCTGGTGGAGAAAGGAGACTTTGCCTGGAAAATGGGTGAAAGACCTCTTTGCCGGTAGGCCATGAGAAGATGCCTCATGGCTTTGGATTAATTTGAGATCCTGCCTGGATGGTGACACAGCTGATGGTGCCAGTGGCCTGGAAACACAGACATGTGCTCTTTACCTGAGTTACGGTACCCCGAATTAGGGCAGGGGGAGACAGGAGCTCTGTGTGTGTCTGTAGTTATCCAAAAGGACTTTGATATTTTAATGAGGACATTGGGTCACTACTTTAAGTCTGTATAGCCTTAAATAAACCGTTTCTTTCCTTTTCACAAATCCCTGGCATTGAGAAATGTCTTTCCAATTGGCGGTGGACAATCAAGCCCAGTAGGTGGTCTGGACAGTATTAATATACGATCCTTGGGGGGGACCCCTGTTCTGTTCTGTAATAGTTTCTGGAGCCCAACATGGAGCCAAAAAACCGCCCCCCTCACCTTGGACCTCTGTTCTGTAACCCTAGGAACAATGGGAAGATTAATGCAACCCCTCAAACTTTGCAGGTGCAGAAGTATCATGGTTGAGTGCTTCATTTCATTGTGAAGAGAAAAAATGGCACTTTTTCACTCAAGCCACTCTATGCCCAGGCCTGACATTGCCATCCATTCCTACAGCCTCCTTAAAGTTGTCAAGGACAAATTTTAAAAAAGAAAAAGAAAATCTTGTCTTTACTGTGTTATAATAACACTATATGGGGAAAAAAGGAACTATCTAAAATGTGATTTTTCAGGATTATGTGGTCTTGGAAAATCATTGGTTTTAAGGCAGGTTTACATTTAATTGATATCTTCAAAGTTATGAACATGAAGTATTTGTTTTCCTTGGTTTTCAGCATTAAATTCATGTTATTTATCTTACAGAATTTGTCAAGAAAGGGCTTTGAATACTAATTGACTTTAAAAATGCATAAAGGTGTTCAGAACTAATAAATAGATATAACTAATAGGCAGATATAAATGAAATGAAAAGTCTTATGGCTTTTCTTTTATCTTTCAAAAATACTCAATATATATAATTTCTAAAGTCTTTGAATTTAGTTTTGCTAGGTTCAATGGTGAAAATTATTAAATATATAGATATTCTGAAGTAACAAGATAGTAAAATATTAACTGATTTGAGTTTGCCCACTTTTTAAAATATATTTTATTGATTATGTTACTACAGTTGCCCCATTTCCCCCATGTATTCCTCTCACCCTGCGCACCCCCTCCCACCCATATTCCTCACCTTTAGTTCATGTCCATGGGTCATAAATATAAGTTCCTTGGCTTCTACATTTCCTATACTATTCTTAACCTTCCCCTGTCTATTTTCTACCTACCATCTATCCTACTTCTTCTCTGTACCTTTTCCTCCTCTCTCCCCCTCCCACTTCCCCACTGATAACACTCCATGTGATCTCCATTTCTGTGGTTCTGTTCCTGTTCTAGTTGTTTGCTTAGTTTGCTTTTGTTTTAGGTGTGGTTGTTAATAACTGTGAGTTTGCTGTCATTTTACTGTTCATATTTTTATCTTCTTTTTCTTAGATAAATCCCTTTAACATTTCATATAATAAGGGCTTGGGGATGATGTACTCCTTTAACTTGACCTTATCTGAGAAGCACTTTATCTGCTCTTCCATTCTAAATGAAAATCCCATGCCCATGTATGTCTCAAATTTGGTTGTTTTCATTTGCTAATTTGTGTCATACCTGTTGGGTTATTAGACCAGCCCCAAGATTCTTGATGTTAGAGAAAGGTTTTTTCTCCACCACATAAGCAAGCAGTCAGGTATTTAATCTGAGGTGAATTTGGGGAGTACATGTATGTCACCATTTACTTAAATAAAATTTAACAATTTAAAGTAACTTAGTCTCAAAACCGAATGAGTATGTCAATGAAATATGGAGCAATGCACTAATTTAGCTTGTGGATATGAAACTTCTATTTAAAGTTTCAGAGGTGGTAATGAATAGGACCAACATTTTGCACTGGGCATGTTGATTTTAAACTGGCTGTTAGGAAAGGGAAGACTGAGAAATTACCAGTGATTGCCATCTCATTTCTTCCTAAGAGGTTCAGTTGCCACAATTTGGTTTAGAAAGAGCTTTAGCACAATCATCTCAGCTTCAGACAGTAATACTCCTAGGAAACGCTTGTTGACTCTCTTACTCCTTGTGACTTAGTTTTTGGGGTTGCTCAACACAAAACAACCTGCCAGGTCTGCTGCCTTTTTTTTTCTAAATTACGTGCATGTCCCCCATTTTGCCTTTGAAATCTAAGACTCTGTTGTACCATTTACCAAAATGCCCTACATACCTGTTATTAATTACCTTATTGTGTTTGGTATTCATTTGAATATGAATTCCCCTTGTGCATGTATTAAACTTTGAATACCTCCTGTTAATATGATTGTTAACTTGATTATTATCACATCTGTCAGAACTTAGAAGGTATGACAAAAATAATATTTTAATTCCCCGCAGGTCTGGTTGCATTGGAAGGTGCAATCTCTGAAGCATCATGGACGTCTCCTGGTAAGAGTAAGCATTAGTATTATTATTACTTTTTTCTCTGTCAGACTTTTTGTCTTATTTTTGCAGGGCTTGGTATAATTTAGTAGTGCTACGAGTCATTTGCCTCACTCATGCATTTACATTGGCATGAAAAAGTATTTCTGAGCCAGCTACTCAGACTCAGAGAGTCAGGAGGGTTCTTCATTGGCTCCGTTTACATTGTGAGGACTCAGATCTGCTCCTGCATCTGGCATCTGGCAACTGGGCTCCATTGTCCAGCTCCAACACTGGAGTCTTAGAGTTTGGCTGTTGGGTCCTGATTACAGGTCTGTGTTCTGTCACCTAGGTCTATGGCCTGGGGTTGAATCTGTATGTGGCTGTGTATCTGGGACCTAAGGTCTCTTCGGGTGTGGCTTCATGTTCTGGGTGGGTGTGTGGGGTCCATGTGCAGCTCTGGCTCTAGGGTCTGGTATATGGAATCTGGTGTCCAGCATTTGCTGTCAGTCTCTGTTGTCTGGTGTCTGGCATTCAGGGTCTATGGTCTGGCCTAAGTCACAGGGACAGTTTTGGGATTGGAGCCAGGGTCTGGGGTTCAGCTTTTGGTTCTGGGTCTGCTCTGGGGTCCAGATTCTGGAGTCCAGAGCCTGTGTCTGGGTCCCCAGTCTGTTTTTGGCATCTGATGTCTGTGAACTGATGGTCAGTGGCTCCAATTTAATGCCAACAGGAGTTCCAGAGGTGGAGTGTGGTGAAGAAGGAAACTTCATATAGTGCAAAGAGCTCAGTTTTGACACAGCTGTGCGTGCAGCATGGCTGCTAAGAAGCTCAGTATTGTTACAGGTGAATTACGAAGTGGCACCGCTTGGGCCAGCTCAATGGTGATGTTTCTCAGATGTGAAGTGTGAAGGCCATGAGGGGACCCTGAGAAGTGAGCCAGCCCCAGAGCCCACTCCTTCTCAGGCTGTGCTGCTCAGCGCTGCTCTGCTCGCTCTTGCCTGGTCCTGTCATCTACTCTCTGCTCAGCTGCATTTGCACACAAAGAAGTGCACATTGAAAAGGGGGCCCTTCTGAGGAGGAGATCGGGCTGGGCAAGGAGAGAAAAGTTCTCTGGTGTTGTCACCACAGCAATCCAGGTTATTGTTATTTTAAAATTATGCCGCGTTTTCCTCTCGTACTTTTTTTTTTACCCAGATGAGACTGCCTTTTTTTGTTGTTGTTGCAGCTTACGTAAATTGTACAGAAAAATAAAAATTTATAGAAAATCCTACCCAAATAGATAATAACTGCTATTGTTTTAACTACATACCCTTCCAGACACCTCTACTTGCATATTTCCATTCTTCTACTTTCCTGGACTTAATTTATTATTCTGGGCTTGTAACATGGATGCAGAACTTGTGAATTTTCAGCTGTTTTCCCCTAATGTGTGGACTTATCACTACATTTTCCCACAGGTTTTTAATGTATTATTTTTATTATTATTTAATTCCAGTTATTTTTTAACTCCAATTGTGATTTATTTTGAGGGTTACTTAGAAGTGTATTTCATAACTTTTAAATGTAAGAATTATCTAGTTACCTTTTACAACTGATTTATAGATTAGCTACAATGAGAGCAAGAAATTATATTTCATATAATTTCAATCCTTTGAATTTGTTTTGAAACTTGCTTCATTACAATATGGTCAATGTAAAAATTGTTCCAAGGGTGCATCTCTGCTGCCATCTCGTGTTCATTCTGGGAATAACACCTTAGTGCCGATCAGCTGGAAAAGTTGTGTATAGTAGATTATTTGTGAATGTTGAATCCAATTTGCTGCTCATGGTGTTTCTTCTATGCTTACTGAATTTTTTGAGGCAGTCTCTTGTTTCTGAAAGAGGTAGGCTATATCTCTGATGAGAGAGGTTTGTTAAATCTATTAGGATTATAAATGATTTTTTATGTCTCTGTTCTACATAACTTAAGTTTATAATACTAAGTACATGGTGAATTTGGATCTTAGTAAACTTATTGATATGAAGTGCTCCTCATTTCTAGTCATACTTTTTTCCTTGAAGTCTACTGCATGTTATTATGTAATTTTCATTTGGTTTATCTTTGCATAACACAAGGTGGGGCAAAAGTAGGTTTGAAGTTATGAGAACAAGAAACAAAGTTTATTGTATTATTATTTAACAATTATATTATTTTCCATGTGAGCAATTGTAAAGCTACTTTTACACCAGCCTGTATATCTTTTCCCATCCTTCCACTTTCACTCTTTTTTTCACCCTATATTTTAGGTAATTCACATTTTTGCCCAGTTTGTGTCTTATCCTTTTATTCTATATAATTTTTCAGAGTATTGTTTAATTTTATAAAGTACACATTATTAATGTATTTCTTCATTAAACTGCATGTCCACAAGTATACTTCATCCCTGGCTGTTTTTGTTTAAATGGACCACTGAAAATCAAACCTACAGATGAGGGCTGGGCCTAAGGTCAGAGGTGGGACTGGGCTGGAGGTGAGAGTGGGCCACAGATGTGGGTGGGGCTGGGTGGGAGGCAAATAGCAGTGTAGGCCTCAGGGGTGGGCAGTTCTGGACGTCAGATGAGCAACCATGCGGACTGGAGGTTAGGTGCTGCTGGCTGCTGGTCTTGTGGGTCACGAGATGATACTCCCGGCCAAACGTGATGTAGCAGTGAAATCCATGGACACTGGTGAGCTGGGTGGGGGATATGACATGAGGGGGTGGGTCACAGATACAGCCACCCTGTGGGGAGCAGAAAAGGGGGACCAGACTGTTCCTGGGGTACATGTCTCAGGTTCCAATTTAACTGACCACTTCCCGTGGGGCCATTTTTCTATGTTAATTTAGATTATATTTAATTTATAGACAACTTTGGTAAATAGATATCATTATATATATTTTTTAATCCAAGAACATGATGATACTTTTCAATTGTTAAAGTTCTGTTATTGGGTAGCATTTTCCAATTTCATTCACACAGATCCTATACATTGTTAAGTTTATTCCCAGGTCGTTTTTCTTTTTACCTGTTTCATTGCTATTGAGTCTTTTTTAAAAATTGTGTCTTCAACTTACTATTTCTGCATGTTTCTGCATGTTATTTCCCCATCATTGTAGTAAATTCTGTCTGTGATACTTTCCAGTTGATTTTCATGCGTTGTTGAGGTAAACGTGCTCTCTGCAATCAGCATTCCTTCTTGGTAGCTGTGCATGACCTAGACGTAGTTAAAGCTCAAAGGGAAACAGAAGGCAGTGAGGTAAAGCGAGGAGCTAGAAAAATTCTCTTTGTTAGTCATAAATATATTAGTGACTAAAACAGTAGCATCATCTTAGCATTTTAAATGAGTTTAGAGCCTGGATGAATGGTTTTTTAGAAAACTCAAGTATTTTGTTACAGGAAATGTGCCCTGGGTAAGTAATCTGAGGAATAGACAATGTAGCAAATGTCCACATTTTCGAAGAGGAGAAATTTAGATGGTGAATTCTGGAGTCTAACAGAGTAAGATTCTTTGTCCTAAGTGACATTATGAAATAGTTATTAAAGTGATGCATGAGCAATGAAAAGAAGCAGGGATCCTCAGATGCCTACTCTGCTCTATCACAGCGTGATTCAGTCTCCTAACTTGTCAGATCTTCCTTTGCCTCCTGACCTTTTGCCTAGGACAGTTCTCCCCAATATTTGCAAGATGGCCGGCATTTTTGTTGTTGTTGTTGTTCTTTAAGTCTCAGCTTCCATGATGCCTGTTGAAACAAAGGCAGCATTTCACATCTAGGATGCAGAGGGACATGCTGTTGGTGTTCTAATGGACTCTTCAGGATACAGAGCAGGATTTCTCATTCTCAGCATCATGGACCTTTTGGGCCACATGATTCCCCTGGGGGATTGTCCTCTGCATTGTAGGTGCTTGTTAGCATGCAATATCTCTACTCACTGCAAACAGGAAACACCCCCCCTTCCCCTCCTCTCAGGACAATCTAAAATGGCTCAGTACATTGCCTGGTGTCCCCTTGGGGGCAAAAATCACCTTTGGTTGAGAAACAGAGTTTGAAGCTTTTATCATTTTTGAAACCAGAACAATCTTGCAGTGATATGCAGTATTTTTATTATTTTTCTATGCAAATTATTTTTCACTTTGTGATTTATTTTGGAAAGTTATTTAGAAGTGTATTTTAAAACATCTAAATATAAGGACTTTCTAGTTACTTTGGGACTGGTTTTCAGATTGATGGCAAAGAGAGCAATTAACATAGCTTATGCAACATTCATTAGAACCTGCTATATAGATTAATATAGTCAGTTTTTAAAAAGTTCCAAATGTGCTTGAAAAGCATTAGTAATTTGTTTTGTTGCCTCTTAAACAACAAGAAAAGAATTTATTCAAAATTTTATCCCAAGAGTTGAAATTTTGCATATTTTATGCATATACAATCACACATATGTCGAGATGCATAATTCTGTTTACTTTCTCTGGATTTAATTTACTATTTTAGATTCCAAATATGGGTACAAAACTTGTATATTTACAGCTTTTATTTTTGATACGGTGCATTTAAGGCTGAAGATTTTTTCCATAAGTTTTGGTATGTAGTATATTTATCACCATTCAGTTTATTTTATAATTCAAATTGTTTTATTTTTGAGATTATTTAGAAGTGTATTACATAGCTACCAAATATAAGTACTTTCCAGTCATCCATATGTAACAAATTCTAGCTTAAGTGCAGTAGGAGCACTTAAAAAATATATTGTATAAAATTTCAATGCTGCGATGTTTGTTGAAACTAGCTTTACATTGTCTTGGCCAAAAGATAAAAACTTTTGGGAAGACAGAATTATGAAGATGCCTGAAAGATTGCAGAAAGCAGTGGAACATAATGACTAATATGTTCTTCAATGAAGTTACTGGTGAAAATGAAAAACATCTCTTTCATTGTGCCTTTGCCTGCAAACCAAATGAACCTTTTGGCCAAGCGAATACAGTACAATGCTCCAAGTGTGCATCTCTGCTGCCGTTTCGTGAGCATTTTGGAAATAACATCTGAGTGGCTGGTCAGCAGGAAAAGTGGCTGACCGTAGTAGAGTACTAATGAATGTTGATTGCAACGTTATTTAGACTCATATTTGGTAACTTTTAAATATCAGGACTTACTAGCTAACTTTGGTTCCCAATTTCTTTTTTTAAATATATTTTATTGATTATGCTATTACAGTTGTCCCATTTCCCCCCTTCATTCCCTCCACCCTGCACAACCCCTCCCAACCACTCTCCCCACCTTTAGTTCATGTCCATGTGTCATAAGTTCCTTACCTTCTACATTTCCCACATTACTCTTGCCCTCTGCCTGTCTATTTTCTCCCCACCATCTATGCTACTTATTCTCTGTACCTTCTCCCCACCCTCCTCCTCCCACTCCCCTGTTGCTAACCCTCCACGTGATTTCCATTTCTGTGGCTCCACTCCTGACTTAGGTGTCTGCTTAGTCTGCTCTTGTTTTAGGTGTGGATGTTAATAACTGTGAGTTTGCTGTTCTTTCACTGTTCATATTTTTTATCTTCTTTTTCTTAGATAAGTCCCTTTAACATTTCATATAATGAGGGCTTAGTGATGATGAACTCCTTGAACTTGACCTTATCTGAGAAGCGCTTTATCTGCCCTTCCATTCTAAATGAAAGCTTTACTGGATAGAGCAGTCTTGGATGTAGGTCCTTGCCTTTCATGACTTGGAATACTTCTTTCCAGCCCCTTCTTGCCTGTAAGGTCTCTTTTGAGAAATCAGCTGACAGTCTGATGGGAACACCTTTGTAGGTGATTGTCCCCTTATCTCTTGCTGCTTCTAGAATTCTCTCCTTCATTTTAATCTTGGCTAATGTAATTATGATGTGCCTTGGTGTGTTCCTCCTTGGATCCACCTTCTTTGGGACTCTCTGAGTTTCCTGGACTTCCTGGAAGTCTATTTTCTTTGCCAGATTGGGGAAGTTCTCCTTTATTATCCGTTCAAATAAGTTTCCACTTGTTGCTCTTCCTCTTCCCCTGCTGGCACTCCTATAATTCGGATATTGGAACGTTTCAAGATGTCCTGGAGGTTCCTAAGCCTCTTCTCATTTTTTTTTTTTTTTTTGAATTCTTGTTTCTTCATTCTTTTCTGTTTGGTTGTTTCTTTCTTCCTCCTGGTCCACTCCATTGATTTGAGTCCTAGTTTCCTTTCCATCACTATTGGTTCCCTGTGCATTTTCCTTCATTTCACTTATCAACGCCTTCATTTGTTCATCTAATTCGTGACCAAAATCAACCAATTCTGTGAGCTTCCTGATCACCAGTGTTTTGAATTGTGCATCTGATAGGTTGGTTATCTCTTGGTCACTTAAAAGTATTGGGTCTGGGGCTTTGAGCTTTTCTTCTGTTTGAGCAATTTTTGGCCAGGTGGTGCCTGTTACATGTGGGTGGGGGAGCCTTAGGTGTTCACAGGGCTGGTCAACCCAGTCGCAGGGTTGTGACGCTGTTTGTGGGGGTGGGGTCAGAGAGGGAACAATGGCGTCTGTTCTGTGCTCTCTCGGATTTGCATCCCCTCTGCTGCCTCTCACACACAAACTGGGCCCCCCTGGTGCTGGTTCCCAGGTGGGAGGGCCTATGCACACTCCAGGACCCTGCGAGTCTCCCCAATGATCTCTCCTATGAGGCTGGGAGCCTCTCCTGGCACCTTTTCGATCTGTGTTTTTAGGCTTTATTTCCCATTGCTGGGGCCCTGGGCTGCGCAGTTCATCTCACAGACCACTCTTGCCTAGTTTATGTG
>PVKM010024393.1:0-20552 GCA_004027735.1 Carollia perspicillata
AGCAGCTGATGGGCTTTGTGAGGGGGGTTGTCAAGAGCAGCTGCCTAGAAAAGCTGGTTATAAACCTCAGTATTTAGAGATCAGCAGGAAATGTTTGTATCAGGCGATAATGGTAAAGGCATTAAAAGGCCAAGGGTAAGAGTATGCAAAAAGTGAGGAAATGTGGTTGGCTTAAAAACAGCAAATCCTTCCAAATTGCTAGGGTATGCTTAGGAAATCAGAGAGAAATCCAGAAACTCGAGAGTCAGGAAGGGGCAATTATGATAAGCCTACTACTCTCCTTGACAGAGAGTGAAACATCACCCTGAGGGTGGTGGGGAGCTAGTGAAACCTTTGAACAGTGAAGTTCACAATAGAGTAGTAGTTCAGAAACGTGACACGAAAATTATATTTTGGTGAGTTTACAAAACAACAAGAGGAGTGCTTTGGTATCGTGTTAACTAAAATAAATGGTCAGGTTAAAATATGCAAATATGGATTTTAAATGTTTTCAACATCGTCAAAAAGAACAGTCAAGACAAAAAGATTGAACAAAGAGGAAATATGTCTACATGCTAGTGATAGCTGGCTTCAGGTGCGTGCATTATGATGGACTTAATTCAGTAAACACATATTAGGTATATTTAAATTTCATTTGTAAAAGATTTCAAACTTTAGTGCTTTGTTTGTAATGAGCTGAAAAGTAGAGTGTTATTTCCTTATTTCATTTCCAGTATGTGTTAAAATTGCTACACTAATGTGTATTAAAGAGTAGTTTTTATTCACTATAAATTCACATTGAATTTAGTGTTTTAGTTGAACTTGGAGTTCATTTTGTTAATGTTGTTTTTCTCCAAAGGGTACGGGAATTAGACTGTGACAATAATTTCTGGAGACAATATGGTTTATAGAACTAAAAGGCTATGTTCAAACTAGCCTAGGTTTATTTCCAGATGTCTGTCCTCAGACAAATTGCTTAATATTACTGGAAAAGGGCAATTATACTGATGACCCACAGATGTGTGGAGGTTGCAGTGGGCAGTAATGGCAACAGGCTGTGTGGACAGATTTCAGCAGAATTAGTTTGGGGTCTGACACTAATGATGCCCCCTTTTTATTACAAAAATTCTATTACAAAATCATAAGCATGTAATTCTGTAACATAACAATACCACACTCAAGCACACCATATGACATTTTAGGTGAAATTGTTCAAATTGTTGTCCATCTCATGCAAGACATTCACATACCCTGCCAACCACACTCAAGCAGATGTTACTTCTGCCGGACCCTGTGTATACAATTAATGCTCACATTCCAAGAAGTGGTTGAATGGACAGTGGCTATTCTTACAGCTCTGGTGGATTTTTATTTACAGGCTTATCAAGTGTGGTTTAGATTATTTCCCCCCGGGGACATTTGTTTCCTGGCATGTCAAGATTCAGGTGTCTCTGCCTCTTTTCTGCCCATTATGTGAACTTTAAGATCTTCCTTCAGTGACTGCTCCACTATCTTTCAATTTCTTTGCCTGGAAGTTGGTGACTCATCTTAAATATTGGAAATTGTGCCCAAAACTTAACTCTTTTAGATTACTCAAGGACATAAGAAAGTTAGGAAATTCTAATGGCCTATCCTTGCCAATAATATGGCTGCTTGTACTTCTGTCTGCCCAGACACATGTGCAACACTGAGAGGGTCTTGACAAATTTGTAGAATAGCTACTTCTCTCACAATTAATTTTTAATCATGCATCACAAAAATGGAAGAAAAACATCACTTGTATAGATCATTCTTCTGCCCCAAACCCAGCAATGGTGTCTTATCTCACAGTAAAAGCCATAGTACATATACCTGCAAAACACTCTGTAGTTTTGTATCTCTCTCTCTCTCCCTCCCTCCTCTCTCTCTCTCTCTCTCTCACCTCAGCTTCTCTAGCTTTCCTTCTTGCTAGTTTGACCCCAGCTACACCGACTACCTTGCCATTTTTTGTACATGTCAAGATTTTGTACTTGCCACTCCAGTCTTCCTATGACACTCTTTCCCAGATCTCTACGTGGTTTATTCCCTCACCTCATGCATTATACAACAGTGAAGTAAGAACAGTATAATGACAACAGAGATTTGTATTCAGAAAAAGGAAAAGTAGAAAACACATGCAATTGTAAAGGTGAACTGCCAAGGCAACAAAGTCTCTTAGTCAGCCCTGTTAGAAGTCCAGGTTTCCTTTCCTAGGAGAATAACCCTCTCCATAGTCCTCCATGGCCCTTTGCCTTTTGCCTTATGAATTATTTTTCAGGAAGTGGGAGATCAATTATATGCCCTTATTGGGAGACACACAATTCTTGTGGTCTCCTTGTTGCTGGTGCAAGAGGTTGACTTTTCAAGGGATGCCTTATGGCTCAAAAAATCATGGAAATTATATGGCTAAAGAGTACAGAGTCAGTCTGCCATCACTTAATTTACCAAAAAACCCACTGATCTCTGGTATTTTCTTATATAACTTCCTATTAGTCCATAGTTACCAGATCATATTAAATTATTTGGACTCAGTAAAAAGGATTGAACATGACCCAGATAACTTGCACTTGAAGCAAGAACTAGATGGGACTTTGCAGATGTCTACATTAGAAATTCATGTTTTATGTATAGGAAAAAGGATATTATATGCAGAAGTTAGTAAATATTTGGATGGATAAAGGCAAATATATGTCTAATATTTGCAGAGAGTGAGTCAAAAATACAAATGGAGGCTTCATACCCAGGGGAAAAAAGATGACTATTAAATGTTTGTGGTAGATCTTTTCTCAGGTAGACATTGCAGTCCATCTCATCCTGCATGCCTTTTTTGCAATAAAAGTTTGCCCCTCCTTCAATTAAGTGGTTGAACCTATGGTCCTCCCTTCAATCTGAGCTGGTCCTATGACTTGCTTTGGGAACTAGAATATGGTGGAAGTGTAATTTCTGGGCCTAAGAGACCTTGCAGCTTCACATTTTCACCTTCTTGACTGCCGGCTGACATGTAAAGAAGTTCATGAGAGACTCAGGGATGACTTTAATAAAAAAGGACACATAGAGAGAGAAGTCATGGGGAAAAGAAACAAGAGGCTCCAGCTGGCAGCCAGCACCAAGGCTCTTAATGCATAACTGAGGCCACCTTGGGTCCTCCAGCACCAGCCTATACCTTGTGGAACTGTCCTCACAAAAACAATAGAATTATTGTTGTGTTAAACCACAAAGGTTTGGCATAGTTTGTTACATAACCATAAATAATTGATACCATCTTTTTACTTTGGCAAATATACCTACATAATGAGCTGAAAAGCTAGATTCAAATTTAAATTTTTCTAACTCTTCTGAGTTCTGCACTGGGATGTTCCAGTGCTGAGCAAGCTGGCTCACACTCTCCCCCACCCTCTTCCCACCTCCAGCCCTGTCTCTACCACAGCAGCACCATTAATGTGTATGATTCCCAGCCTGCTTGCCCAATCTGTTTTCAAACTCCTGAAGTGCACACAGTTCATCCTCCAAAGGACCAACCTGAGGCACAGGCAGCAGAGCCAGTGCTGCCCACACAGGGTCTTCCAAAGTCCTGTGCAGCCAGGCTTAGCAGAAGGGCATGATTCTGGCTGGGTGAGTCCTTTAGGCCTCCCGAGCTCCTCGTTTCCCCTGCAGTGGCATGGCTAGAGAAGAGTCAGAGCAAAACCTCCTAAAACAGTTGTCTAGTTTCAAACAATCACTGGCTGATAGAGCTGAATATTTGAGAGATTGCTTTATATCTCTCAATATCTGTTCTCCCCTTCACTTGTTCTTATATAACAGAATTTTTAGTGAACACGTGGTCACCAAACTAAAGGGAACATCTCCTCCTTTGAAGTTAGGTATAATAATGTGACTAAGTATGCTGAGGTGACATGTAAAAATTATGGTCCATCCCATTAAAGTGAAGGAGCATGCACTTCCCTTCCTAACTTCCCCTTTCTTCTGGCTGGAATGTGAATGCAATGGCAGGAAGGGGAGCAATCATTTTGCACCACTAGTTGGGCCACTAGAGTATCTAGTTCAGAGGCACTGTCTCCAGTGATTGTTGGGTTAGGCATTTCAAGGCTGATAGGGCAACTCAATTTTTCTGTAGGGAAGAAAAAAAAATTCACTTCTCCTTTGGACAAATGTTATTTTAGCTTAAATCTATATCTGACTGTGAATCATCTTTGTAATTATATAATTTAATTAAGTTCTGCATTAATTAAAAACATGAATATGAAAAGAAAGTCATTGTTAAATGCAAATTAAGTTAAATACTTTGGAAAGACTCCATAAAATCTAGGATTAAAAAAAAGCCATTATATTAGGTGAGGTTGAAACCACTATAAAAAAAATATAATGAGAGATGAGGGAATCATTAAAATATAAGATGATTCTGTACTCAGCTTCACCAGAATCTGTTGTTTTTCCACATATTAAAGATACTGAGACATTATAACTTAAAAATTTTAAAAATGTACCATATGTATGGTTTATTCAAGAAAGATAAGACAGAATTCTAAACAGTAGACATATACCCATGGGGAAAATAAAGCTTCGTTCTACATCTAGAGCTTATCTAATCAATGCATATTTATGTGTTTTAAGTTAAATAAATGTCTCAGGTACTCCAAAGCTTTAAATAACTTTAGATTAGCCAACTCTCTACAGGGCCCAAACACATGAGAGGGCATTTATTGTACACAATTACACTTATGGGTTAAATGACATATGATAGATACATTCTTATTTCAGACTGTGGACTTGGGCACTCTAAAGGAACTGTTTTAGGGTCTTTACATCATCACAAACACCCCTAATTACATGCTGACATTTGGGTGGTGACAATTTCTGTCAACTTGATTGAGATGTTAGGGCTCAGGTCCCTTTTGAAAATGCTTTCCTAAAAAGGTTCATTTATATTTGTCAAATGCCCAAGTAATAAGTCCTAGTATTTTTTCACCTATTTTATCAAACAGTGCTAGTCTGATGCATGTATTGCCATTTCATAAACCTTCAACTTCCTCTTTGCTTAAATATTTAAAAGAAGAAATGTCTCATTTTCCACTAGTAAAAACAAAACTAATGTAATCTCTCTACTACAGAAATTTCCTTTCTCTCTGAGCATATATTTTTCTCATTTTATCTTTAAATATCCCCATTCATTTCTCTAACCCTCCCTGAATTTGATACATATAAATCACCTCTAATTGTTGCCTTTAGAGCATTATGATATAGTCACTAAATTTCTTTTTCATTCTCTTAATTTCTAGATGGCATTTACCCAATGATATTTCGTAGACACTATTGTCTATACTATATCATGGTATGAAAACATTTTAAATTGTGTATCTTTCTCAAGACACATAAATATTCTCAAGGAGGTGACATGGGAATTCCTGAGAACATGCCAGAAATATGACTATTTTAAGGTGGCATTCCTAAAGAGAAAATTTAAAAATTTTGAGTTGAAAAAGAATTCTTTTCACAACTGAAAGATGTCTTACCTCAGGACCCAACAGAAATTCCAAAATGTGTTTTGAAGTGCTATTTTTCTTTTGTTTACAGGTATTTTTTGCTATTTAAAAAAAACCTTTCTATATTCATACCTAACATCCACAGATGTCACTAGTTTCTTTTGTAAATTTGACTAACTACATAGCAGATTTACTTAGCTTGATGAACAAAGGCATGTTTTCATGCCTGTTATGGAGATTCATCCATAATATTCCCTGATTCTTTCTCTGATCCCTAATATTATACACAGTAAGTCTGGCTTCCTACCTTTCTGCTGAGTTCTGAAACCCAGGGGCAAGAATATTCTTCCTTTAAAAAACTCTGGAATACTAAGTCACATTCCTAAGGCTATTTCTTATTTTGGAGTAGAGAAAATGGAATACCACAGGGAGTAAACTGGTAAAGGAATTAAGAATTCATTGATTTAAATCTAAAACTTTCTTCACTTCTTTACATTATCTAGTCCTTATTTTTTTAGCAGACATTTTTAGTTGTGAGAAGCAGTATATAGCATATCGACCAAGGGCATAAGTTTTAAGTTCAGACCATCTCGTTACAAACCCTTGTTCCATCATTTGCTACCTGTGTGATGTTGAATGAATTATTTTGTTGTTATTGTTCCCTCAGTAAATGGCATAATAACCTCTCACCTATTTTGTGTAAATAAGAAAATGTGTGTAATAAGACTAGCTTAGCACCGAGCATGCAGTAAGTGCTCGATGTTGCCAGGTCTTTATAGTATGAAAAGATGTGATAATTTAGGGACCCCTAATTCTGTTACTCAGAAAAAAATATTGTGACAAAATGGCATTTAAAAATAACTATAATCATTCCAATTCAGAGACATTTATGAATATTTGGAAGAATAAAAAAACTAATAGTTGCTATGGTGAGGCTATATGTAATTTCATTTTTTAATAACAATGTTTTAAAGTTAGTTTTACCATATAAAACAAGTGTGGAATCCATTTCTCCACTGTATGACTCAACAACATGTTTCCATATTAAATTATCTAACTCATTTTTTCCAGTACAACACAAATATGTGAAAGAGCGAAGTGGGATAAATCTAATAAGAAACCCCATTCCAAGGGCTTATTAGACACTACCACTGGTCAGTGCTTGATGTTTATTTACAAACAATATCATGTTGTCCAGAAAAATATGACATCAGGCAATAAATGAGTGTACAGGTAAAAATGCAGAAAAGGAGAGGTGCTGACAAAGAATAAGCAGGGGAAAGGAAAGAGCTCTTCATTCTGGTGTGTTTGACTTCTTCCCGGGGCATAGCATTGATGCAGTCTCACAAAGCAGTGGTCCAGAACTTTTCAAATTCAGGGGTCGTCAAACTCATTTTCAGTGTCTCTCCCACCGTACAGAAACCTGCCCAGGCATTCCTGCACAGAATCACGTCTCTAGGAGAATGCTGAGCTATCCCTCCTCTCATCTGAGGAGCAGTAAGACTGTATTTTAAAGAACAATGTGTTAACCTTTCTTCCATAGCATTCAAGAGAAGTGGAATACTCCATAAGTGATCCCATATAAAAAATAAATTAATAAGAGTAGTAAGCTTTCTATATTAAGCATACTAAAATTCATAATTTATAATAATTTCAACTGCACTAAGTTGAAATTTACCATGACTGGGTCTAAGAGTAGGATTTCCAAGATGTATTATTTTAAAGTTTTAAAGTTGATTTCATATTTTTTATTTCTTTTTTAAATTTATTTTAATTGTTGTCCAAGTACAGTTTTCTGTCTATTTCATATTTTTAAATGAGTCCACTTGATATATTAATAGGTTAAATTGTTACAAAACATTTATATTATTTAAAGAAATGCACACATTCAAGCACCTCCTATATTTGAAAAACCACTATTATAAATGTAAAACAATTAATAGTATGCTTGCAAATCACTTTTATTTATAAAGTATCTATCAGACAGTTTCAGATTTTAACTAAAATTTTAGTGATTCTATAAGTTTGAGAAAAGACAAGCAAACTGGAACAAAACAAGCTCATATTTTGGGATTGTAAATAAGTAGAAATGAATGGAATACATCTGGATATTATTATATATTTAGTCTAAATAGCTACACCTACTTCAATGTCTTATATAGAGTCATTACTAACTATGAATTAATGCATTTTACTTTTAGTGAGCATAGGAACAAGAAAAATTTGGAAACTAGACTTCAGTTAACTTTTTTAAAATTAATAATTAGAATGCTTTAGTTGCCAGTCTTTTGATGGCTCAAATAATCTAATGTTATATGATTACCATAGAAATCAATAGTATTCCTTTTTATATTTTCACCTGCTGGTTCGGAAGAATCTGAAAACATTTAAGACGTTTGCAGAGATGTGAGCTTCTCGTGGTCGATGAACAGTGAAATGCAGCTTTAGGGGAAATTCAGTTCAAAATGCTTGAAGGTTTACTAGTTAACAGAACCTAAAAAATCAGAGAAATGCATAATTATCTATAGTGCTGGTACATTATTTATTGCTTTTCTTCCAAAGTAACTGTTCAAAATAGAAAAAGCAATAAAAAGAGCTAGTGAATAAAAACAGCAGGAAGAGTAAGTTCAAGGATTTTTCTTTTGTCCTTGAAAGTCATGCATTTGATTCCTCTGGTTCAGTTTACACGAAATTGTTATTCCATTCACAGTAGTTATTGGTCAAGGAGCAAGGTTTAGCAAACAATTCCTGAACGTGCATGGAAAGTGCAAGATTTTTTTCTCCTGCTTCCTCCAACAGAAACACAATCTCAGACACATCCTTCTTTCCTTGAATTTCCTAAAGTGCTTGCCCACTCTGTTCTCATCAAGACTTTTTGACAATAGATGCCGTCTTTGTCACACATTTCAGTTAATCCATGCACTGTGCCTAAAAAGTCAGGTTACATAGCAACTTGCTCTCACAAATAAGGACTTAACCGTGTATTTTTCCCTATGTATTGAATAGGTCACTCTTCTAAACAAATTATTTTATTTCCTACTCCCTGATGTAGTCATGTAGACATGTCTTTGACAGTGTTATTTTTCATTTGAGCACTGAATATTTTAAGAAAAGGTGCTAAGAAAACTGCTATTCTCCATTCAAAACTCTAAAATAGTCTTTTATTTTCCCAAAATGGAGACAACTGTACTTGAACCAAAACACTAAAAAAGACATAAATAAATAAATAAATAAATAAATAAATAAATAAATAAATAAAATACTCTTTTAGAGTTTAATGGAGCTCATCATTAAAATGAAATTTTAATTGATGAATTAAATATTAAAATGACTTAATGATTTGCTATTCATTATTAAAATTAAACTTTAATATTTTACAGAAGTTGCAGAAATTCTCTTTTAATATTTTAAATTTTATCTATTTATTGATTTTGAAGGGAGTAAGGAATGTGCAGAACGAGCGAGAGAGAGAAACATGGGTTTGTTGCTCCACCTCTCCATGTGTTCATTGGTTGGTCCTTGTATCTGCCCTGGCTGGGAATCAAACCCTCAATCTTGGCATAAATGAGGACAGCACTCTAACCAAATGGGCTACCTGACCAGGGTGAAGCTGTAGAAATTCTTAAGAATAGACAAAAAGCATAAATATTACGTGTCCAGAATATAAACTAGTAAAGGGAGAATAGTGTTTGCCTGTATGATTTGTAGACAAATGCTAGTTGTGGCTTAGATGATAATATTTAGTACCTGTGCAGATCAATTGAAATTAATACTACTTAGCTTAAATAAAAGGGAGGGATGAATTATCAGAAAACGAAATTGTTGTGGGTGCACTTCATCTTAAATATCTATAGGTGGTGCCAGTATAACATTTAAAATCCCCTAGAAGTTACCTAAAATTCTAATGAATGTACCTAAATTTATTTATCTTCATTGGTGTGACAAACTGAGGCTATATTCAACTAAATATGATTTCAGTTCCTTATCAATGAGTCATAAATATTCTGTTAGACTTCATGAGCTTCAGTCACCTTCTATATCAGGGATCAGAAATGGAATCTTTCGGGTCTGGCAAAAGAATTCCAAAATATAGCAAACCTCCCTAATTCATTAATCTCACCTTTACTAATTTATTATGTCTTTTCTTACACATAGACTAAAATAAAAAATATTACATTCTATTTATACACAGTGCAATAAGAATAAACTCTAAATGCTGAGGAAACTTTGAAGATTAACTGTATTTTTTTTTTGGTAAGGATACTGAATCCCAAGGTGGTTATAATGTTCCCATCATATCTCAGCTGGTTTACAGTAGAAAGAAAAATAGAACCCAAATTCATTAGTTCCAACCCACTGTCCATGCAGCATCTTCAGTGGTCTTATTTGAGTCTCTCTTTCTCTCTCCCTCTCCCTCCCCTCCTTCCTCCCCCTCTCATAGAAAGCTGTAATTTTTCCTTCTTTAAAAACATCAAAGTTGTAATTTAATGGTTTAGACAATCCTAGCCAATGCCTCCAGTGTTTCTCAAGTTGGTTTATTAAAAAGTGCAAAGCTAATCTGTTCCCTAATGGCTTGTATAATTATTTTCTTTAAAGAAGAAATATTTCTTAATCCCATTGTGGTACTGTAGAGAATCTTACTCTGCTCTGTGTTAACCTAGATAAAACTAATATAATGAGAGAAAGGAAGTGACCACACAGCAGCAAAAATGCATATTAGAATCCTGCTTTAATGTGTTACTATTTCCAACAACCATACAGAATAACTCAGATGTTATTAAATTGTCTATATTAAACAATCTGTCAGATGACACCTTGACTTCCATAATTAGAGAACATGGTAAAAAATAAAATAAAATAAAATAAAACATTATGTATGTTGATCAGCTGCCTACTGGGGACAGAACCCACAACCCAGGCATGTGCCCTGACTGGGAATGCAGCTAGCAACCTTTTGCTTCGCAGGGAATGCCCAACCAACTGAGCCATGCTGGTCAGGGGGTGCTTAGGAGCTTCCCAGATATAATCTGAAACTAGCCCCATACATGGAGGAAAAGGAGAGACTGATGAAAGGGGCAGACCACTCCAGATTGGTAGGAGGCAGGTCTGATAGGCAAGGGAACTTACTTGTGAAGCTTATTTTGGATGACCACAAGATGGGTAGTTTTTCCCACCGACCCTCCAAATCTTAAAACTTTATACAGAGGATTTAATGGGGTCAGTCACGTACACAGAAGACATTAACAGGACTCAATCACGTACCCAGTCCAGATGGTCTCATCACCATATTACTATCTGAAGGCTTTGTCCTTGGGCAGCATCCAGTGCAGGGACTACATATTTCCAAGCACTGGGGAGGGAGGGGGAGACTCCAACTGCGTGGGAGCAGCTCACAGGTAAAGCCAGCAGGTCACATTTTCTTGATGACCTCTCCTAACAATGTATTCTGCACACAAATTTCTAACCTTCCATCTGCTGTGACAAACATAGTCTCACAAAGGAAAAAAACACAAATATTGACTCTTATGGCAGTATAACTTCATGCTGTTTTTTTTCTCAGCCTCTGCTGAATGTAGCTTAAAATTTGTTTCCCTTCTCATAAATTTAACGATTTTAGCTAAGGCCTGATTTTTTTTTTGAGAACTTCATCCTACATTGTTTTACTCATGAAATTTTTTTATACTTTTTCCAAAAGCCACAGAACAATTCCTTCACATATGCAAAAAGAGAGAGAACCTCATTCCACTAGAGGAATAAAATAGAATGTGATCAATTAGTAAGGCTGTATTAACGGGAGATGGTGTTTATGGTTTTCAAAATATTTCCTAAAAGATAGAGTTCTGTCCCAAACTGATCAGTTCTACTGATTCTTAGATATTTTCAGAGATATATACTTGCGATCAAAACCCCCCTTAGGTAACCCTCATTTTGTTATTGTTACTTACCTAAGGGAAGATTAATAACACAAATAAAATGCGCAGTTATCTTTGGACAGTGTACCTTATACATCTTGCCAAAAACATCTTTATAAGCTTAAAACTTGAGTTGCTTTGAAGGTGATTTGTTTTATGGATTTAATAGCTAGCATTAGATCAAAGTCATGAAAACAATTTTCAACATAAATAATTTTATCCAGGAAACTAAGCAGTTTCACTTGAAAAAAATTATTTGTCCGTCTAACTATTAGTCTTCATTTTCATGTATCTGCTCATGAGAGGAAACGGTTGCAGCAGCTTTCTTCTTACTGTATAAGGAAACAGGAAAAAGAAACCTTCCCCAGTAAAGATAATAGCTTGCCATAAACCCTAGAAATCAGGAAATAGAGCAAAGCTTGTCATTTGTGTTGCAAGCCCCAGTGAAGTAGCATAGCCTCTTATTAACTGTAATGTGAGTCCAAGAGAATGCAATTGAAATTCTACCCTGATTTCTTCAGAGGTGATTCCTAGACATTTTGTGAATGCGTACTGCATGTAGGCCATTTGGGAAGCATTTTGTTAGGATGTACTAATAGGAGTCCTTAAACAAAGTATACATTTTTTTTGTATGGACGTTAAATTATTTTGTTGTACTTGGACTATGAATAATAACCAGCAAGCATTCTTAATGAAAATACTATTGATTAGAGGAAAAAACATTTTTCTTTTGCTTCTGACATCTATCATAAATTGTTGGTTGACAAGGATAGTTGTGGAGAGGGAATCGCCATTCAGAGGGCAGGAGAGAGTCATTTGTCCCCACTGCTTGTGGAGGAAACAGCGGGCGTGTGCTGCAGTCGCTGCCGGTCGCTGTTTTAAAACCTTACATCTTTTTGATAAAGAGGTACAAATATTTTTTTCCCTGAAAAGAACTGGTCAAAATTAAATTGTGTAAATTGTAAGCTGCTAAGGTAACTATTTTGTTTAGATTTCCAATAGGCTCAGTTTTACACTTGTCAAATTTAACAACTGATGTACAGTATAGAAAAAAATGAGAGGCTAGAGAGTTGGGAGAAAGTATTGTGGGACAGTAGCATGGCACTATCCTGTGTATAGTATAGTAATTTATTGTTTCCCTCTCAGAAAGTCAGAAACATATATGCATACACAAAGACACATGCAACCCTGTGGTGATGGCCTGAGGGAAAGCAGGGGTGCTGCAAGGGCTGGGTGACGTGGGCAGAGGTGGGGGGCGAATGAGGGCATCTGTCCTAGTATAAAAATGAAAATAAAGTTGTAAAATGTCATAAATATATAGAAATATGAACAGTTTCTTGTTGGGAACCATTCTGCCTGGTTTCAGGAGTTGTAACCGCCCCCCTGCAGCTAAGGCTGAGTGAGCAACCTCCAGACTGTGAGCCACTGAGGAAATAAAGCTTATCTCCCTGGCAAGAGTGCTGCTTCTGCTATCTCTAGGCCCCAACGCTTGGTCAGTTAGTCAGAGTCCATAGCTACAACCCCTCAGAGAAAGGTCAACCCTAGCAGACGTGATCACTTGGGTGGCCATCAAAGTAGGACTTGGGGGGGCTGCAGCAAAATGGGGGCAAAAGACCCTCATCCCCCCTGGCTATTTTGACATAGCCTGAGTCCCCTTTCTGTCGGGGGGAAGGGTTTCCTGGCTCTAATCCACTTAAGCCTGAATATTGATGGGGAGGGGATACAGCCCTCTGCCAGCTAGAGTGGGTTCAGGGTGATCGGGCATAAGAAAGAATTTGTAAAATCCTATGAAGCCTGCTTTGCTAAGAGTGCTTTCATCCATATGATAAGGGTCCGGGCAGGAAATGAGTATGTTTCCTAAAGTTTTTTGCAACCCCCTTACCTGACAGACACTGACTCAGATTAAGCCCTCAGATTTCTTAATATGTTATCTGTTGTTTGATCCTTGCTACCTGACATCAGTTGATGAGCTTTATCGGTATCCCTGTGTATTACAAACCTAATAAATACCATTGAGGTAAGGACTTCAACCCTTCTCCTTTGAGATCAGCCACCTTTTCTCCCCAAGCAGATCATGTCTTGGTAGCATTATTTTCATCCGTGGTAGATGGGAGGGGCTCTGTGGGTGGATCCCCCCCCACACACACAGTTTCTCAAACTTTAATGAATACAAGAAACATGTAGGATGTTTGTTTTTTACAATTTTAATTCCTAGCCATCCCACATACACTCAGATTATGTGAGTCAGTGTAATTTGGGGACAGATGGCCTAATGGCATTTCCAGTCCTAATCCCTAACCTTTCTGCTGTCAAGACAGCTACAGGTGCTATATTCTTTAGCAGCCTGGTCTAGTGGTTCCATGACTTCGGTCCCCTATCAGATGTACCAAGGACACTTGGAGACCACAACCCAGACAAACTGAGTTAGACTATCCAGAGGCAAATCTGATGCAAACACAGGTCTATGTATCTCTGGCTTAGAACAGACTGCTGAGGACTGAGAAGAATAACAATGATTTTGTTTCCAAGTTCTCTTGAAATACTGAATGTGAAATCCCAGGAAATACCTACCAGTAACAAAGGGGTATGAATATTGTAAAGTGTGGAGATAAGACTAAAGACAGGCAAAAGAGAATTGATATCACTTAAAAAGTCTAAGTGGTATTGAAATATACCTAGGCTTTTTTTTTCCAAAAGATGAAAGGTATCATTTCTTATTTATATGAACATAAACACACATATAGATGACAGGACTTAAAAGAATTGGCATAAAGTGTACTAATCTGTATAACCAGCTCCAAGACCAAAAACAAAAGTAGACAGTGACCAAAGGCCCTCGTCATTTTCAATCCAGTCCCTACACCATCAAGGGAAACCTCTACCTGACTTTTAAAAAATTAATTAGTTTGTCCAGTTTCCATACTTTATGTAAATGGAACTATACAATAGGCACTCTTTTGTTTTATTTTGAATATCTATTTCAGCAATACACCTATGCTTGACTTTTGTATATGGAGTGAGGTAGAAACCAAATTACTTTTTTCTCCATGTAGCAATGTATTAAACCCAATACCATTTATTTAAATGTAAAGCATTATTTTCCATACATTCAGTATTTTTGCATAAACCAGGCAAACATACGTATAATGGTTTGTTTCTAAAGGCAAAAAACTTATAATGGTTTATTTTTGAACTCTTTATTTTTCTTTATTTGTAGATTATCCCTGTACGTAGTTATTTACAATATTATAAGATTTTTCATGATTATGATATTAGTATGTTTAAGGTAAGGAATTTCATGTGAATGTGAGCTGTTTGTGTATGTGCAGGCTGGTGTTTGTTTCACAGGGAAACATGGGTTTTGTTATTTTAATTATAAGCCACTAATATATTTGGACAAATCAGGGCATGACTTTTTCAAGATTTTATTTATTTATTTTTAGAGAGAGGGAAAGGGAGGGAGAAAGAGAGGGAGAGAAACATCATCGTGTGCTTGTCTCTCATGCACCCCCTACTGGGGACCTGGCCTGCCACCCAGTCATGTGCCCTGACTGGAAATCAAACCAGCAACCCTTTGGTTCACAGTCTGGTGCTGAATCCACTGAGTGACACCAACCAAGGCTAAGTTTCTAAGTGTTTTTAAGAACAAGAAAGCTACTTTTGAGTATTGGACTTCCACATGCAAACACAGGGTGTAATGCAGCAATTTTCAACCTATATCATCTCATGGCACACATAACTTAATTACTAGAATTCTGCAGCACACCAAAAAGTATAATTTTTTCCAATCTCACAAAAGATTAGGTACAACTTTGATTCATTCATACCAATGGCTATTGTTGTGTTGGCTGTTGTCATTTTCTTATTTGACAATCTAAGGGAAAAGAGATAAGTGCCCCTGCCTGACCCAACAGTCAGGTATTGCACATTTGAAAAATTCTTGCAGCACACCAGTTGAGCTGATAGCTGATTTAGGCATTTGACTGGGGGAGCAAGACCAAAAATCTGGAGAAAGGCCATCAGCCAACTCCTGTGAGGCACAGAATTAAAAACAGGACAGTCCCTACAGCAACGTGGACCAGAGGTCAGGACTGGATTTCAAACAAGGTCATATGGAAACACTGCTCTCTGAAGTGAGCAGCCTCATTTACCATGAGAACATTCAAGAATAGGCGCATGTGGATTTTATCTGGGGTTTGGATGCTCCTCACCATCTGTGCAACAAAATCATGCATCTGAGGAAGCAGGAGGAGACCAGCCTTTCCCAGGGAGTGTTTGGGGTCAGATTGTGAAGTGTCTGATTCTGATAAGTCTTAGGAAAATTTTTGTGGATGATGAGGCTGGTGTCCACAAACAGAGGATTTTAAGGATTTCCAGAACTGGAAAACCGTCATATCAATAGAAGGGAAGCAGAAAGGGGAAAATAGAAATGTACTACATATTCCTTCAGATTCCTTCAGATCCTCTAGTACCTGCATTTGGTACTAAAACCTACATTATTTTTTTTTTCAGTTACTTAAACTACTCATTAGCTGAATGTAGGTTTCATGTGCTGCTATATATTCTACCATGTTGAAGGGTAGATTTTATCTGAGAGCTAGAAATTATCCAGAAATTCTCTATGTCACTCAGCTAAACTTCCCTAAAACATGTATTTATTTTTCTGTAAGCCATATTTTTGAAGCAATAAAGTAAAATGACAAACTGGAAAAAATAGCTGATTTAATGGATTAATAATAGTAAGGCTAGATATGGTAAGTTTTTCCCAGCCCAATGCTAATATGCCCTGTAAGGCAGGCTCCTTATCCAGTTTATCAATGACCCACCAGTGATTTGCCCCTTTCAACAAACCTAGCCATAATCTACCAAATAAAAACAAGTGGTCACATCCTTGACTGTACAGCCAACCTTGATGGAAAATATTTTAACTTGCAACAATACATAAAATATTCCAGTCCATAATGAATTCATGCTTTACCAAATGGTCTGTCAATTCTCATACTGAGATAAGATAAAATTCAAAATTCATGAGATTATTAAGTATAAAACATTCAATCTGTAAGAGCACTCATTCGTATGTTAGGATTTAGAAAATTAAATTATTTTTTTAAATAAATCAGGACAGGAATCTTGCTTAGATTTTTTTAAAAAGTGGAGGAGTAGAGGGACTGACTGAACTCTTTGATCTTTTGACTGCTTACTATAATTACATTTAATAAATAAATTATTAACTGCTCACTTTATTTTTGGGGGTAGACCCAGTTATAACACACCCTGGAATTTGAAAAGTCTCATGTCTGACATGGTCAGGTTCTGTGGAAAGCAGACTCCAAATCAGAGAACCGACTGCAAGTGCTTTTTGGGGAGTGCCCTCAGGAGCAACTTCTCCAACGCAGTGAGGTAAGCACATTTAGGCAAACGGACACTTATCCTGTGATTTAAGGTCTCAGCCACTCCCTTAGGGAGCTCTGAAGCTGAGATGGCACTTCCAAGATATCTCCATTTACTCAAGGTCCTAGGCCTTTGTACCTATGCACAGACCAGTAACTGGATGTGAGGTGAACCTACAAAGAGAATGTAACCATGGCCAAGGCTGTTCCTTTGGTTGAGGACAACCCCAGGGGAATGATTTAACTCATCTATCAGCAGGCAGCACTCCCACCAGGCAGGCAGATGGCTGCCTCGCCCCAGGTGGACTCTGCAGTGCCCAGTGTGCTTCAGCATTGCACCCTTTGGGTCCACTGGCTTCATGTAAGAAGTTTACTATGAATCCTGCTCCTCTAGGATTCTGATTGGTCTCATTTCCCAGGGAAAATTATAAGAGAAAGGTTAGTGGAATAAGCTATAGTCCCCATGGCTGCAGCTAGTTTCATAGCTGACTAATAATCATCATTTCCCTCCTGTACTGTCAATTTCCTGTTAATCACACCTCCAACGAGTTCTGCTGATGGCCTAGGTGGCTTAGCTGATGGAATGATTGAGAAGTTCAGCCCTGACATCTGAATTCCTAAAAACTGTGCCCTTCTCAGATCATGGCCACTGAACATGTCCACTTACTATCCACATTTTTCAGGAGAACACTGATAGGCAGCCCTAGTGGACCACCTGGGTCTAAATAATACTCTATCCTGGCTCTGCTGTGTAGCAACAGCCATACCTCCTCCTAATGATCAAATCATTTCTCCTACCAATCTAGTGAAAAAAGACACCTAAAGTGACTGGTAACAGACATCATTGAAAGTTTGAGACTCCTGCTGTGTTCCCTGGAAAGCGTTCCTCCTCTAGGAACCAAAATCTCAAGAACCACATGATTTAGAGTTACATGACAGAAAGCACAAATTTCCATGTGGGTCACTCAGCTGATAGTAAGAGGGTCCACTTCTAATTCCACTATTGGCTCCATGTAACCTACCCACTGGGGACATGAGATTATTCATTAAACTATATCCTGTGTCTAAAAGAATGGTACCTTATCTTTGTAAGGTATCATTTCTAAGCTGATACATCAACTGGGCCTTCAAAATTTATTTCTAGGGGTAAGAAAGTGTAGTGACTGTAAGTGCATGAGGTTTCTTTCTGGGTGCTAAAAATGTTCCAAATTATATTGTGGTTATGCTTGTGCAATTTAAATATACTAAAATTTATTGAACTGTACATTTAAATAAGTGAATTTAATGATATGTAAATTACATCTCAATTCAAATTTTTTTAATGCAGTTCTATTACTCTACCAGGCCACTAGCTTTTCTATGGCATGGTATATGATAGAGCCTGTGAATTCTATGTTCATATTCCCACTACTACAATTCTTTGGCTGTAAAATGCATGTCTGAGATATTATGCTAGATCAAGTTTTGGATCAAGCACTGTATCCACTCTCAGATAGTGATCCTGTTTGAAATCCTGCATGCAGCAAAGGCAAATCAGAATGTGTCCATTTCTGCCTGACTGCTGTGGCTCAGCTGGTTGGGTGCCATCACACAAAGCAAAGGGTTCCTGGTTCCATTCTAGCTCGGGGCAAATGCCTGGGTTACAGGTTCCATCCCCAGATGGGGCACATACGAGAGGCAACCTTCTATGTTTCTATCCTTCTCTTTCTCCCGTCTTTCCTCTCTCTCTAAAAATAAATACATAAAATCTTTTTTTGAAAATAAAGAATGTTTCCATTTATGTCAAGAAAATTCTCTCCCCTTCCATATGAGAAGGGTCTCAATATATTAAGTTTCCACCAAGTAGCTCATAGGTCTCCAAAAATGTCGATCCTGTATCAAGGACTCACCATTGGTCTCTGTTGCTAACAGGTTGAACATCTCAACAGAGGCAAGAAGGAGATTAGTCTTGGTAAGTGGTAGGCCATTCTGTTGTGCCCATGACCTAGTCTCCATGCCTGGTGCATGGTTATGTTATCAATGTATTGTGCTAGCACTTGGTTAATTATGACAGATGCTGAATGATTCATACACTTGATGGTTTAGTGCTTCTTCCATGGTGAACAATTTGACTCATTTGACTCAAAGTGCCAACTCTGAGTGCCAACATTTGACTCAAAGATCTTCACGATTTATGCTCATAGATCTTTAGGTTCTTTAGATCCATTCACATGTTTCCAGATTAAACTTCAACCAATCTTTCTTTTTCAATGTCCCTGAACAAGCAGCCAACTTATTTCCATTGTCTATGAGTCCAGATATATATTTTTATCTTAGGCCTATAGCTTTGTCTATCGGAGGAATCTCCTACTTTCCCACTTTTTTCAGGGTCAACCCAAGTGGGTTTGTAGTGTAATGGTAGTTAATGTATTACTGGATTACACACAACACAGCAAGTCAACCCATTCATTAAATAAGCTTCATCACCTTCCTCCTCTGCCAACAGTCATAAACCCTCCATAGCAGCTATAGTATTAATTGAGGGAGAGGCACTCATGGTACAGCAGTGGGGATCATGGAAGATTGAACTACCTGTTGATGTAACTTACTCGTGTCCTCTTGCTCTGCTCTTGATTAATCCCAGACGTACTATTTCCAGCTATAATGAACTGATCTGATTTAGTGATTCTGACAGGAGCCAGCTTATGAAGGGAAGTTCTGAATACAGGGCCACTTGGGCTCCCATGGTCAGGAGCTCTGTCTCTAGTAGGGTTCAGTAGCACAGTGGCAGCTTTTTCTTGCTCAGGCAGCATGGCCTTGCTGCAGAGACTCTCGGGGTCTACCTTACAATTATCCTGCTGGAACAACCTCATACAGCATCTTTTCCTACCACAGATGCCTCTGATTCCACCAGATATAGCAGGTCATATGGCCCTGGTGTCAAAGCTTTTCTTACCTCTACTTGGACCTACTCAAGTCCTTCTGCACTCCAGGTCCCACTCAAATCTGGAAGTATCTGTGTCACTCAGAACAGTAGTATTCCCAAGTGTGAAATATGCTGCCTCCAGATAAACACATCACTTTTATTAACATTCCATTGTTGTAGTTATATATACCTGGAGAATACTGACCCAAAAAGACACCTTCCTTCTATCACTTCTCACCCAAATTCCAAACCAGCTGTACCAGAGGCTGAGGTGCATGCACACATTCCAACATGTGCGTGTCACTGAATTTGGATTTAGCCAAGATCGTAAAGGCTAATCTGCTCAAACACTTCATTTGAAAGATGATTAATTTAAATCTAAAAAACTTAAAATATCTATTGCCAAGTCACCCAATTAGCTTGTCGTTAATTGGAAGAGAATTTAGGTTTTTAGATGCCACATAACTATCAGAGCTTCTACAGATTTCGTACTCTCAGTAATGGATCTCCCCAAATAATAGGGTGGAAAATCTTCCCTGGAAAAAAATACAGGATTACACATTTTCTTTTTCCTTGCTTTCACATACTCCCCAATCTCCCAGCCTATTTTGTTTAATTCTGTATTAGTTCCTCCACTTATCCCTTTCCTAGGCCAGACCTGTTCCTCGCCTCCCTGCTGAGTTGCCCCCACCAGGACTCTGATCCCCTCTGCAGCAGCAGTGCTGGCCAACTCCTCTCTCAGGTCCATAGGAACCCCACCCTGGCCTCTGGTGCAGGCCCATTGTATTCACAGTGCCAGAGCAGTAAGATATATGAAGTGTTCACTGATGTGCTTTTTTTTCTATCATGTGTTTTGTTGTCCTTCCAC
>PVKM010024394.1:0-20550 GCA_004027735.1 Carollia perspicillata
ACCACACCCCCAGCGATCCATCCAAAAATGAGGATTGCAGCCTAAATTCCAAATACTAGAGATTGAAATCTTCAGCCCTGCCTGAAGGAACACCTTCATCTTGAACCTGTATCTTGTTGTTTTGTACAGGGCATTCTCTGTACTCATTTGTTGTGGTTATAAAACAATTAGCAAAACAGCTTACGTTTGTATTTATTTTCTGTTCTGTACCTCTCTGCTCCACATTCTTCCTCCTCAAAATCTATTCCTTTCCCTCCAAAGTAAATCTGTTGAAGAAAAAAATAAAAGTCATCTTTATTGAGTTTGGATCCAGAATGCACAGATTTCTAAAAAGGGGGAAAAGACACTTTGCGCTGGCACTGTTGGCACTGGAGGGTGAGAGCGAGCAGGGCTGTGGCCCACTCGCAGCTGCTGTGGGGGAGACAGCCAGAGAACAAGTCCAGCCCAGGTCTGTGGCGTCGGAGGGCGGAGAGGGGGGAGAGGCAGGGACAGAGCCTCTGAAAGCCCACTTCCAGCTGTTAAACTTTCCAGATGCATGGGCCAAAAACTCTCTGAGTCAAGTTGGGTTTCTGTGTTTTTGCAATAACGAGTAAACAGTCCTAACGAGACGAATGAGTGAACGTGTGAGCACGCAAACCCAGGACTGGAGACAAGGAAACAAGCTCCAGCTCCTGCTCCTGAGATGGGAAGCTGAAAAGATTCCTCTGGGCCGGGCAGGGTGGAGCCTCGAGGCCTACCCAGAGCCTAGCGACGGAGAAAGGCAGTAAGCACCTTTGATTTGTGACACTATCCTGTGAAAGGGGGTCCAGGCCTGAGTCCCAGCTCAAAGCCATGTCCTTCGGATTCCAGAACAGGAGAGATTTTTCTAGAAGGTCCTGTAAGCCACTGTTGAAAGCTCCCCCAGATCATCGTCCTAGCACATTGTTCGCGTACTGGAAATTGCTGGCTGAGAACGGGGGTGGGGGTGGGGACGGGTTCTGAACTAAAGGGAGCTGTAACCTTGGCGCCCCTGCAGCCAGGGCTGGGGATGAGGCCAGGAAGGACCTGCGGTTAGCAAGTGTGTTTCATTGAGCTGCACAGGACCCGTCTCCAACAGCGACACCATGTGGTAGTGGGAAGTAATGGCAATAATGGGCTGGACAGCACAGTCCTTAGCACAATGTAAGTCCCTGGGATTCTTGGACAAATCAGGTGGAGGGAGGCCATGGGAGGGAGATCCTGAGTGTTCTGAGTATCCTAACAAATAACTTGGTGTACTTGGCTTACATGTTTAGGTGAAAAGACAGATGATGATTTTTTTCCAAAGAATGTTCAGGCTAGGAGGCCAAGAGCCTGAGGATCTGACTTTAGCCCGTTGCTCATTTAGTATGAGACGTTTTGGGTGGGTCATGTTCATTCTTATTTCTTCATTAACAAGCCCCCCGCACCCCAAGCCTCCACTGGCTCCAATATTCTGTGATGCTGGGATATGTATGCTTTAAGGAATACAGTCCTGATGGAGATGAAGAACAAGAAGGACCAGGGACTCCCAACCAGGGAGAGTTCCCTCCCAGTGTCCCCACAGACTATGTGGGCAAAGCTCTCTGAGGCCCCACCTGTGATCAGGTGGGCGTGGCTCCGTCAGGCACCCTTCCCACCACCCAGTACCCTGGATCCCTGGGGCCTGAAGAAACCCAGGAGAGCAGGCCTGGGAGAAAGCATCCTTCTGGGCCGAGAAAAGGCTCACACAGTGGGTGCTGTGTCTGGGGGTGGCTCTCACACTGGCTGTTCAGGACAACCTCCCGCAACGCGGGCCAGGTGGAAGAGCCCAGCTTGGATTCCGGGGGTCAGACTGCATTACATTGTGGCTCTGCCACTTACCGGCTGGATGAGCTTGGGTAAATTACCTGATACATCTGAGTTCTAAATTTCTTCACTTAACATAGCAAGATAGCATTAGCTACTGTATTAGCTTTCTATTGCTGCTGTAACAAATTATCACAAA
Organism: Carollia perspicillata; assembly: GCA_004027735.1. Classification (NCBI taxonomy): domain Eukaryota; kingdom Metazoa; phylum Chordata; class Mammalia; order Chiroptera; family Phyllostomidae; genus Carollia; species Carollia perspicillata. Next base: position 1,985 of record PVKM010024394.1, read on the forward strand.
TTTAATGGCTTAAATCCGCACAACTGTATTATCTTACAGTTTCACAGGTTAGAAGCCCAACACAGGTCTCACTGGGCTAAAACCAAGATGTCAGCAGGGCTATGTTCCTCCTGCAGGCTCTCGGGGAGAACCTTGCCTTTGCTTTTCCAGTTTCTACAGGGCTTGTGGTCCCTTTCCTCCGTCTTCAAAGCCAGCAATGTAGCAGTAGCATCTCTCTGACAATTCTTCTGGGGACACATCTCTCCCACTTTTAAGGACCCTTGTGATTACGTTGGGCCCGCCCAGGTAACCCTGGTTAAACCCCCCATCTCAAGGTCCTTCATTTAACCACTTCTGCAAATTCTCTGTGAAGATGCTATGGAAGGTGGCATCTTCACAGGTTCCAGGGGGTGGGAATCCTTATGTGGTGGCCTCATCTTGCGATATCTTAAAAGGGCAGCTCTGGGGACAGGCTGGGCTCACCCCCTGCCCTGCACACCATCAGCATGTGAGTAGTACCCAGGCACGGAGGACATGCTCCTGCCCACTCTCCCCTTGCACAACGCCTGCCTCTGGCACAGACTCCAGATGCTGCTGTGCATGTTGTTTATGCCCAGGCAATTGCATCCTCTTTCCGTGATACAGATGTTTGCGCAGATGTTCCCATGCTGACATACACGTGTGCAGATACATGATCTGCTCAGGTCCAGTAAAGCGCCCGTACACACACGCCCCTGTACAGGCACATCCACTGCTCAGCAGGGCCCCCTGCTCATCCATGGCACTGCCAGCCCTTCCTGCTCCTGAGCAGACCCAGCTGCCTGCATGCCCCAGGGTGACAGGCTGGGACCCCCACGGCCTGCTCTCTGGACTCACCCCCTCCCACCCTGCCTTGGGAGCCACCACCTCCCCGCTCCTGCTCTCAGAGCCCTGGCTCCATTGATTGGCCTTGCAGCTACGCAGTGGAGATGTACCCCAGCTGGAGGAAAACACTTGTAATTTATGGAGTGTCTGATTTTTAATCAGTTTTTTGTTCCTGTGCTCTAATTGTCTTAATTAGATATACATGTTTTGATGAAGGTTTTTCCAAAATAAAAATTGTAATTGAATCTTGCTTGACATTCCTTACACCCACTCGCTCCAATCCAAACTTCCACTGCAGCGGAGCCTAGAAACGATGCCTACAGTTCAGGCATTTGCATGCTCCTCTGAGCCACCTCAGGTTACAAGGCGCCCTTGGGCAAGGCAGTTGCCCTCAGCCTTGGGCTTCCAAGTGCCCCATCTGGGTGGAACAGCCTTGCCCCTGTGGGCTCAGTGGGACCCCCAAGACATCCCTGGGCAGGGCTTATGACTGGGGAGGGCCCTGGAGCTTCAGGCACTGATGTGCCCTCTCTCTGCCTAGGCTTCTGCTCCCTGGAGCCCCTCCACTCTCATAAAGTGAGGCCCCCTCAAAGTCCTGCAAGACAAAGGCAGGCTTCTTCCATCCCCATTCTTGTGAATAATCACAATTCCTGCCTCTTACTGAGTGTCTACTGTGTGCCAGACACTGTGTTTTATGTGCGTTATCCCTAATCCACACAACAACCCTCAGGGAGTTGTAGAGGAAGAAATCAAGATTTGGAGAAGGTGATTTGCTCACTCAAGGTCACAGGCCACTAAGCACAAGCGTTGCTGTCCTGCATCCTCAGTCTGAGCCAAAATGCCAAAAGGCAATGGCTGCCTCTTGGGAGGGTCCAGGAAGGCCCTCTTGGTGGGAGACCCACACCTGTGACCTCACTTACGTAGCCCAGCATCAATGGATCGTGACACACGTTTCCTCCTGCCAAGTCTGCAGTGTAGACCGCGTGCAGTTGGTCTGGAGCCTGTCTTTGTGAGGCTTTCAGGACCTGGAAATCCAGGTCCAGGTGTAGTGCCAAGGTGTCAGCTCTAAGACTGGCCGGGAGGCTGTGGACAAGGACTGACTCCGGAGATGTGTGTCCCCCCACCACAGGCAAATGACCACATCTAAAGATGCAAACTAGCCCTGGCTGGTGTGGCTCAATGGATTGAGCTCTGACTTGCAAACCAAAGGGTTGCCGGTTCAATTCCCAGTCAGGGCACATGCCTGGGTTACAGGCCAGGTCTCCAGTAGGCGGCGTGCAAGAGGCAACCACACATTGATGTTTCTCTCCCTCTCTTTCCTCTTCCCTTTCCCTCTCTCTAAAAATAAATAAATAAAGTCTTTTTAAAAATCTGAAAAATAAATTAATAAAGATGCAAACTAAAAACTGCCTGGGCTCGTTCTTAGGCTGTTGTCAGCTCCAAACCCTCCTGGTCATGCTGGGCTGTGAGTCCGGAGAATGGGAAGCCATGAACCACTTTTCTGCTTTGTTCCTGTGTCCAGTTAGCTGCTGCCAGCAGGGGGCACTAGAGAAACTAGTTCTTCACCCAGGACATAGGCCTGATCCCTTCAAGGGTTGTTGGTTGCAGTTTGAAGTTTTCTTTCTCTCTACCACCAGCACCAGCCTCTGGTGCCAACTATCACAGCCAGCGGTGGCTCCCTCCCCACAGAGCCCGGTGTCCTAGCTCCCCGGGTACCTCACCACCAAACTCTGAAATTCTAATAACCCCACCCTCTTGCCTTGTTCCCCCGCAAGAGGGATGCTCTTGCCATTGCTACCTCTGTCATGCCTGGGTGTCGCAGACCCTTTGCTGAAGAACCCTTTGCCGTTCTCCAGAGCTCGTTTAACCGAGTCTGTCTGTTAAACTCTCTCTGCTAAAATGACTGGTGTGGTTCCTGATTTCTGACTACACCACACCCCTCGTGCTCTCCAACTCTGGGAAAGGTGAGCTGAGCTGCCGCAGCCACACCCACCTAGGGTTTAGCCTGGTGGTGACCCATGGAGTGGGGTGAGAAAACCCAGCAGAGAATGGGGATCCTTCCCCAGAATGAATCCAAGCAAAAGAAGAGAGGCAGAAGGAGCAAGAGCTTGGAGTCCTCCATCGAGCTCCCCAAGGCCAGGTTCCCACTGCTCTCCCAGAATCCCTCGCAGTGCCTGGACTGATACAGCCCTAATTTGCTGAAGCAGCCTATGCTGCGTTTCTATCCTTGCAAACAAATGAGCCCTAACTAACACGCCGGCTTCACGGCGCCATGCCCACTGCATCTTACCTACGTGTCTCTATTTTCCTACAGAAGAATGGCTTGTCCACAGAACTGGCTGTGGAGCTCTTTTTCAAAGTGCAGATTTCTGGACCTGACCTCATCCTTCCTGCTCTGGGGATAGGCACGTGCATCTGTATAATACTACGGGTGACTCCGATGCACACGCAGGGCCAAGTTTGCAGCATGAAACCACTGTGTCTTCTTGGCTGGTTCCTGGGTCAAGCCCCTTCGGAGAATTTCACTTGGGCTGGGTAGCCGACTTTAAGACGGACATTGGAGGGCACGAAAAAGAAAAAACCAGGTCAGTGAGGGCTCGCACGCTGCTCTTCCTCTGATGTGGTTTACAGAAATCAACGCATTTTACCAGAGAAAGAGCGCATCCACGAGGGACGAGCTGACTGTCTTCAACAGTGTGAAAAGCTGTCATGTGGAAGAGGAACAGACTGACTTTGCCAGCGCTCCAAAGGGCAGGCCTTCCTCCAAGGGCATCCTGGGGTCAGGTTTCAGCGAAACAAAAAGAAGAACTTCCGGCAATTAGAGCTGCCTCGCCACCGTGCAAGGGCTCCCCCAAAGGTAGCGAGCTGCTGGCTGGGTGGTGTGCTAGCACCCGCAGCTCACCCTGTGTCAGCCGCTGTGGCCGAGATGGTTACACGGGACAGAAGGTGGGATGACCTGCCCTTTCCTTGCAAAGATTCTCCAGCTCTAGCATGTGGTCTGGGGACAAACGAGGTCTCACCTACAGGAGGGGCTGAGTGGCCAGAAGGGGAGAGGTGAGCAGAGTTGCTGGGAGAAGGCGTCTGAGAAACAAAACTCGTGACAGACCGAGAAGGGCTGCCTGGTGACTGAGCAGTTACCACCCCGGGGGATCACTGAAGTCGGAGAATTGTTCACTTTATGTATCTTGGTTTCATTTTACTATGTTGTCATGGTTGTGAATTACTTTCACGAAGAGGAAGAAAATCCCAGACATTTCCATCCTGAAAAAACAATAGGGATAGTAAGCTGGCTGATACTCTGACTGAGATTCATGTAGCCAGTCATAATTGTGGGGTGTGGGAGGAGGTGGGGGGGTGTGGTGGACAAAGGGATTTTTCCATCACGAAAAGCAGAGTCCGGTGGTCCAGATGCCACAGTCCTTCTGTCTCTCTCAGTCCTGCCCCCTTGACCCTAAATGTCAGAGTGAGCAAGGTAACCTGAGTTATGTCTTCACCCGGGGATTCTCAACCTTTTTCATGCCCAGGCTTCTACAGACTTCTCTAAATATGCGGCATTACTGCTGTAGCAGGGAGAAAGGCAAAACCAAAGCAGAGTGGGGGAGGGGAGAAGAAAAGGGATGTTTGACTTTAATATTTCGGGGGAGGGGGTTGGAGGAGAGAGTGGAGAGGCTGGGAGCATATAAGTAACACAGCCCAGGGCTGCTCGAAAGAATAGGGCCACAGAGATGAGCTGGGACATGGCCTGGGAAACCTAATACATGACTCAGAACTCTTTAATTTGCAAATAACAGAACTGAGCACAACTAGGTTTGGCAAAAAGGGGTATTTATTGGCTGTCAGAGCTCAGAGGACTCCAGGAGAGCTCTCAGAATGAAAGGAAAGGCTGTAGAGACCAGGGCTTGGGAACCTGTATGTTCTCTCTGTCTGTGTCTAATCTAGGTCTGCGCCTGGGTCTGTCTGCGTCCTCTCCCCACCCATCTTTGTCTGTCCCAGCTGCAGACAGTCTCTCTCACGCGTGGGAAGACGGCCACCTGACACCTCACATGCACAACTTCCCACCACAGAACCCTAAATGAGAAAACAAGCCTCTGCTCAGGACCCATGGATCAATTCCAAAGGACTTTGATGGGTCATGCCTTGAACCAATCACTTTTGCCCAGGGGATAGGGTCCTTTGATTGGTGAGGCCTAGGTCACATGCCTGTCCCCAGGGTCTGGGAAGAATGAGGTTCATTCATGGAGACCTGTATCAGGGTCTGGGTTCAACTCTGAAAGGGTTAGGGAAGACATTTAGGGTTAGGGGGTTTGGAGGACGGGAGGGGAGGAGCTTGGAGCAAAGCGGAGGGCCAAGTCCCCCATGGGCTCAGGTCAGGGCTGGTGCCTCCTCCACAAAGTCCTTGCTGACACGTGGACAGGCGACGCTGCCTTCAGTCTGGGGAAGGGTCTGTCTGGAGCTGGCTGCGGTGGCGAATTGCCCTGGCCCTCCGAGGGTGGGGCTCGGTGGAATTCCAGAAGCTGAAGCATGAGGGCTCAGGATCCACCCCTCGTACACACGGACACACATACTGTCACACACGGAGACACACACACACACACTTGCTCGCACTTACACACTCACACCTCCTTCCCCACAGTCCCTTTGAAGGCCCAGATCACCAGCCTTTCTGAGAGCATCCCAGGCTCACCTGGGGCTTGGGAGCTGAACCTTTGCTTTTGGGAAGGTCTCAGAGACCACCCCCTCCTGCCCCTGCAGACAGGATGGCGCCAACATTGCTCTCCCAGTGTGGATAAGATTATGTCCCATTTCTAAGTCCTGTGGAGAAAATTTCCATTTTCAGGGAAGGGAAGGGGAGACAGAGAAGCAGGTGACCTCCTCTACTCTGCACCAGCACCTGGGAGTGGCATTCTGGGAGGAAAAAGAAGGGGTTTAGTTGCCCAGGTCATACTGACTGCCTTGGAATCCGACCTGGCCCCCATGCTGTGTGCCCTTCCCCTTATCTACTCACTCAAAGAGGCCTGCTCTAAAGCCACCTCCCCATGACGTCCCTGCAAACCGGTCCTCACTCACACCCCCTCTGCACACCCCCATCTCGCCCTTTACCCTGTCTGCTCAGCCAGACCCTTACCCTCACAGGCACAGTCTGTGCGATGCCCTGTAGCAGACCAGCACCACTCGGTGCCAGTGCACAGTAGAGATTTAGGATGCCTTTGGGTTGCACTGTAGAGGCCACTTACAAGAACGGTCCTCTTGTGTCCCCCGCAAATATGTCAGCTCTTGGTCTCCCTCCAAAACACCCACTCCTTTTCTGTTAGTTGATATTTATGGGTAATAAGCCAAGCACATCAAAACCCGAGTTGAAATGCCTCTTAAAATAAATACTCTCCCCAACAAGTCAATCCATCAGGGCAGCATGGGCTTCTCTGACAGCCAGGGAAGTGCAGGCAGGAGCTCGGGGGAGGGGTGTCCATGGCCCCTGGGACATTGAGGGATGGGGTGGGGGGTGTGGTACATCCCTCCCTTCGGAGCTGCTGTGAAAAGTGGAAGCGGAACACATCACACATCGCTCCTTGGCCTCTCAGACTCTGCTTGCAGACGGGGATGAAGCAGGTCATTTAAAGGCTGGCTCTGGAGTAGCAAAGACAAACAGAGCAGAGCAGATGCTTCTCCATCCAAGTGGGAAGAGTGAGCACTCAAGGTCACTGAAAGTCAGCAAAGCCTCCTTTGGCGCTGGCTCCAGGCTGATGGTCCTGAGAAGCGCAAGGAGCCTGTGCTGGAACCGGGGGCCCCCGGACACTGATGGGGCTATCCGAGTGAGCTAGGGCTCATCAGGTCATCAGCTCAGGCCGCCTGCCTCTTATCTGGACCACCTCACTAAACCCATGCTCAGCCCATGGCAGCCTCTCCCTTGTTTTCTGTTTCTTCTCAGAGAAGTTGTCATTGGGGGCAGCAGGGGAGGGGGGCAGGGTGACACTGGGCTCCATACCCAAGGACTGGAAAAATAACCCTGGCTCCAAAATCTGTCCCCTCCCATGAGGATTTTGGCCTGTTTCAGCTGGTTTGGGAGCAGGTATTTGATGAGGAGTGTCATATTAGTGAGTGAATGAGTGACTGAATGAATGCGCCATCCTTGAGAAGAACCCTCCTCTCGCTCATCTCCTTTATTTCCTTCTGTCTCTCCCCACCTGGAAGTCAGCTCTCCTGCCGGTTCCCACCTGCTCAGGTGCTACATTTTACCTGTTCATTGCACGCCCCTGCAAACCAGGCCCCCGTTGCTCCAGAGAACATGCTCCAGCTCCCGTAGCTCTTTCTCTTCCTCCCCTGTTCTTTTCTTTTCCTCAAACCCAACCTGGGAGTGCCTGAGATGAGGGCTGGTGGAGGGACTGCCAGTTCTTCCTCTGCCCCACACAGAGCTCCCACCACCGGCACCCCTGTCGCAGGACAGAAGGGAACCTCTGCTTACTGCAATTTCCCGCTAAAGTCTGTGGGAGCCCCGGTGCTGCTCCCCACCCAGAACCCCTGAATCCTGTACTGGGGGGCTCCACACCCCACAAAACCTGCCACCGAAGGTCCTGGAGTGTTCTCTGTGAGCCCTCACCGTCCTGGCTGAGGCTGAGAACTGGCTGCTTGTTAGGAGAGGAAAGACCGTTCTCCAGGTTGTCACCCCAGTCCCAGCCCCAGGCACAGTGATGAGGCTGGAAATTCCTGCCGGTGACCCCTCCCAGCCAAACCCCTCTCACAGGGAGACAGAGGAGAAAAGAAGAGACCCTCCTCTCCCCAAAAGTCCCATGCTGACTTCAGCATCCCCAGCACTGCCTCCAGCACAGTGTCCCATTTTTCAGGCTTCCCTCCCTGCTACCACACTCCCTCCCCCAGGGACACCTGCTCTAGGTTAAGCCCGGGAAGGAGCAGATCAGTAGTTCACAGTAGTGTGACTTAATCAACAATAACTGATGCTTGCACCCCAGGAGTGTCTTCCTGTTCGATGAGGCTGGTGCTTTCCACGCTGGGAAGGCAGATGGCTTTCAGTCCCACACCAAGTCCGGCCTGTCCTGGGCGCCAGCCTGGATCACTGCAGTGAAGTCTTCTGAGCCACCTTCGGGCTCCATGAGGGCGTGTACTCAGATCCATTAGTGATGTCTGCCACGGACACAGTGTAGGAAAGCGTGTCAGGTTTGCTTGGTATTTGACACTCCAGATTTAATTCAAAAGAACTTGAGTGGAAATTCAGAAGTATGGAGAGTGGATCCTTGTGGGCATTGCCCCAACGGGGTAAGCAAAGCCTAGCTCAGAGAGTTCTGGCCACTTCTGCCACCCCTCCGCTCTCCACCTGGTCAGCTAAACTGTAACGAGAGAGAAGGATGCGCCACTGTCACCCACGGAGACACCCTGGAAACACGAACAACCCTGAGGCAGGCAGAGCTGAGCTAGTGCTCTCTGGGCCATAAAAGTGCATATGGGTGAGTGACCATGAAGGAAGAACAACCTTTCCAGTCTCCTTCAAGGTCAGAACTGGGCGAGATGTTTGCTGATTTGAATCCTCCAGCTGGAACAGTGGTTCTCCAACGCGGCTGCACATGTGAACCACTTGGGGAGCTTTTAAAAAACACAGGTGCCTGGGCCCCACCCCCAGAGAGGCTGGCTTCGTTGGTCTGGGCCACAGCCTGTGGCGTAGGGATAATTTCAAAGCTCTCCAAGTGACTCTAATGTACAGCTGTGATCGAGGCCACTGGGCTGAAAGGAGCCTGGAGAAATCATCTAGGCCAGTGCTTCTCCAGCTGGAACATACAGTTGACCTTGAACAATGTGTGGGTTAGGGGCACCGACCCCTGCACACAGCCAAAAATTGCGTATAACTTCTGACTCTACGTACATTCAAATCATCTGTTTAAAAGGCAAATTTTGATTAGACCTGGGTTGGGGCCCAAGGGTCTGCATCTTGAGTGATAGTAACGCTGCCAGTCCTGAGCCCACACTTTGAGTAATAAGGATTTAGGCCAGTGGTTCTCAGGGTGTGGTCCCCGGGGCCATGGTATCAGTGTCACCTGGGAACTTGTTAGAACTGTAACTGCTGGCATCCTATCCCAGACCTACTGAATCACAAGCTCTGGGGGTGGGACCGAGGGGCCCGCTTAAGCGTCGGAACCTGAGATCACTGATGGAGGCCAGTGCCCTGCCTCCAGGACACACCTGTTCCCGGGGCTGCAGGATTCCTTCAGGAGAGCCCTCTTGGACACAGCTCCCCTCCTGGTCCAGCCTGGTGGGTGTTTGGGGGTGAGAACTGTGTGGAAGAATTAATGAGTCCATATGTCAATTTCTGGCAGGGAATAAATGCACACAGTAAATGAACAAATGTCTATTTTTCAGACCCCAAGGGAAAAGGAAAGAAACACCTGAAACATACCAAGGAAATGGAGAGATGAAATTCAATTCCAAACTAAAAATACACATTATTTATCATTATCTAGAAGGAGATTGGGAGAAGGCCATTAGCAAGTATTTGCTGGCTGGCGCTGTTCTCAGCAGCATGAGCAGTGAGCCAGAAGGGTTATTGTCCTACATTCCTTTTGTTGCAGCAACTCGGCAACAACTCCAGCATACAGAAGGCCCCGCGCTGCTTCCCTCCACCAGAAACCATCTCCCATTATCTGGGGACAAGTGGGAAGGGCGTCGGGGCACAGAAGCTGCCAGCTTCCGAAGGGGCAGGCACCTCCGTTTCCCAAGAGAAGACCTGAAAACCAGCTGAGCCACCGCAGACAGACATCCCCAGGGTGGGGCTCTGGGATGGGGGGTGGGTTACAGTCTTGGTACTTTTCCCAAGAAGCCTGGCATCCCAGATGTACCCAGTCAACCCCAGGGGCCCGGGTTTGGCAGGGAGGGGAAGCAGTCCCCAGGGTATGTGACCATGGCTGCCCCTGCCTGTCCCCTGCTTGTCCCCTGCCTGGGACATAGGGAGGCTTGTAGAAGAATGTGGGCAAGTTGTCCTGGAACCCACATGGCAGATCTGATTCTGAACTAACCTTGGAAAGTGGGAGAGGTACCCAGAGGAGAAGGGGCCACCTATATGTACAGAGAATAGGGCTGACGAGAGGGGGCCAGACAGAGGGGTGCCCAAGAGTCAATATGGGCTACGTCTACCCCCAAAGGAACCACACTGCAGTTGCTACCAAGGGACACTCCATTGGGGGCAAATCGGGTATATACTTTCCGGCAGAGTCTCGTGGGAACACCAGTAATTAAAGTCCCCCTTCTCTTGGCCCACCATGACGAAGGTTACAAGTAATCACCTGTCTCCCAACCTATGAGTAAAATAGTGGGTTCTGAGTGAGAACTTTTGGTCAAATATGGATTCCAATCCGACTTCCTCGCTGGTCAGCTGTGAGCCTTTGGACAAGTTGCATGACCATCCTGGGCCTCATTTTCTCATCTGTAAACTGGGGAAATAAAGCACCTTCCACACAGGGTTTGTAAAAGCACTTGGAGGCACACCTGACACAGAGAGGGCACCTAATAACTGAGGCTGGACTGATGTTCATATGTGCAAGCCCCCTGACTCCCCACGGGCACACCCTCTCAGCTCTGGAGTCTCGGGCTTCCTGTAGGAAGGGCCTCTCCTTTCTCTTCTGTGTCAGTGTGGAGGAAAAGGAAATGGAGAAGGAGGGAAATGGCAGGAACCGGGCAGGTGCAGGACCCAGAGAATCAGCGGTAGGCAGACGGCCCCAGAAAGGCTGGGCACAGCCCCCTAAGGCCTTGGGCATGAGTCTCAGACCACGGCTGGCCATCCTGTTTCCTCCTCTCCCTCCGTGCAGAAGTGTAAACGATAAACTTGCTCCCAGGGCCTGTCCCAGCTGGGTTAGTGCAAATTTGCTGGGTGGGAGGTTAGCTGCTGTGAGTGAGCACTAAGCCTCCAGTCGGAGACCTGGTTTCCAGGCCTGCCTTGGCCGACAACTGTGCGGCAAACCATCTTCCTGCTCATCCACCCCTTTGCCCCGTGTCCTTAAGCACCTGCTGCCATGTTCCTGGCCCTGGGGATGCAGTGAGAATGAGAGAGCATTCGTGTCCTTGTGCACATCGTGTTAAAGAGTGCACGTTCACTTTTTAATGGGGGCCAGACCTAAGGCCAGGAACATCCTAGCTATCGGGTGTAAGGGTGCCTCGCTCCTGGGGCTGCTGTGATCCAAAGTGATGCTCAAAGCTGTCTCCACGATGTGGGCCACATCTCTCTTTCTGTGACACCTGACAATCTGGCTGCTCCTGAGCCCTGTGAGGTCCCTGCCTTTGTGTTGCCTCGTTCGGCCATAAACCCCATTCCATGAAATAGCCAAGTGAGTCTCCAGGCCTGATGACCTCAAGAATCTCTTATGAGCTGTAGGTCAATTCCATAAACCACTACTGTGAAGACAAAAGGAAAGCCAGTCAAAAAAAAACTGAAGAATTGAAGGCAGCAGATAAATTCAGCAAATGGACTATTTTGTGTACTGGACGTGGGATGAATTGGATTTCAGGGACTCGGGCTGCCCCAGGCCTCGGAACTCACAGTCGGGAGCCGGCGAGCCTTGCCTGGAATGTGCCCTCTCCCAGCGCGTCCCCACAGCCCAGCAGCTCCAGCTGGATCCCTAACACTGCTTCCATCCAGCTGTAGGTTACACCGATATCAAGGTCACTGAAGAAGCTCAGAAAGACTCTGGAGCTTCATAGAAAGGAGACGGGAAGGAGGAGACCTGTGTGGGGACTGGCATACGGACCCCCAGCAGCGGCTTGCATTGTGTGGTGGCACCACGTCTGCCCAGAAAAGCCCCCTGGAAGCACCAGCCCTTGCTTTCTACCTGGGCACGTGGGGCTGCCAGGGGTGATGGCAGGAGGTCACACACCAGGATGCACCTCTGACCCGCCAGCAGGTGAAAAGCTCTTTCTGTGGGATGACAGTGTTCTATGAACGATGTTGGTTTGTCAAAACAGCACTTTGGTGCCTACTACTTACTGTTCTTCACTATCAGTCCTGAGGGTCCCCAGACTCCAGCCAGCTGGTATCCCTAATAACTGGTGAATTATTGGACACCAGTAATTCACTTCCACTTCCCTGAGCTCCCACTTAAAAGGGCAGGAGGATTCAAAGGTCTAGGAATGCCTTAAGAATCCACACCAGAAGAGCCCATTCACCCCCAACTTACCATGGCCAGATTCTGCTCCTCCCTAGCCACCAGACCTACTTTTACCAAGGGTGGAGGTGGCAGCTTGTTGCTGAGTGTAATGGAAACTATCAGCCCTTTGGACCTTGTTCAACTTGTCTTAGGAGAGGTGGATGCTGTCAGCTCTGTTGACAGTCTCTCTGTGATGGTTGATTTCTTGTGTCAACTCGGCTGAGCCCAGATAGTTGATGAAACGTTATTTCTGGGTATGTCCATGAGGATGTTTCTGGAAGAGATTAGCATTTGATTGAGCAGACTGAGCAAAGAGATCCCTTTACCACTGTGGACAGGCGTCGTCCGATCTGTTGAGGACCCATGTGGAGCAAAAAGGCGAAGGCAGGGTGAGTTCTGGAGCTGAGATGTCCATGTTCTCCTGCCCTTGGACATGAGAGCTCCAGGTTCTTGGGCCTTTGGACTGGGACCAAATGATACCATCAGCTTTCCTGGTTCTCCAGCTTGCACGTGGCAGCCTGTGGGACTTCTGTCCTGTGTAACTGCAAGAGCCAATTCCTATGAATGTGGATAGATGAGAGAGAAAGAGAGAGAGAGAGAGAGAGAGAGAGAGAGAGAGGTCCCATTGGTCTGTTTCTCTGGAGGACCCTGACTAATGCACTCTCCTTTCCTGCTTCTTGTCATGCTGTGCACTCCTGTTTCCTGCCCTCTGGCTGTTCCTTCTTAGTTGCCATTAAAACAAAACAAAACAAAACACATCACTGAGGTATAATTTAAATATCATAAAACTCACCAGTTGGCTTGCTTGACCCAGACCTTTCACCTGAGTTCCAGGGACTTTGTACTCAGGGTGTGTCAAGTTCCACTCCCCCAGTTGTCTTCTCCTCCGCATCCCCCACCATAATGGACAGCACCATACCCACCCAACCATGGCTTGCCATCCTTAACAGGTCTAAAACCCATGCCCAGCTCTCTGGCTGCACTTATTAAGGCCACCACTGTCACTCTGAGCTGGGTCTCTGCGGTGTCTCCACCTGGTCCTCCTTCCTGCTGTCTTGGCCACCCACCCCTACTCCTGTGTGACCACCAATGGCATCAAAGACACACAGGTGATCACACCACACCCTGCTTAAAGTCCTTCAGTGGCCCCAGTGATGGGGAATAATGCCAGTTCCTTTGTGTTTCATAAGGCTCTGCTCCCAGGTGCTTTGATGAGATTCCCGAGTGTCCCAAGGACACTGGCCCAGAAACTTGGTTAAGAAAGGAAAGATTCGGCAAGGATTCAGGGGAGCCACCAGGTCTCCAGTCTGCTTCGTATCACCCGCTGGTCTGTGGGGCCTATTTCTGCTTTGAATGAACAGACCATTGGTTTGGGCATTGACTGGCCCAAGCCTCAAAGACGAACAGAACGGGTCTGGGACAGATACCTTACTGCATTCTCAAGCTGGGACAAAGACAGCTTGCCTTCCTGTTTTGTCAGTGTGTATTGTGAGAGACTTTGCATCTCTAATGGGTTAAAATTTTAAAAAGGCAATTCCATCTATTTATAAAATAGGATTACAGTTTTGCAGAATCCTGCTGGGGCCTGGGGGAGACTTTGGAAACACATTTATTTTGTTTCTTCTTTATCAGAGCTGCCTGCTCTGCCTTCTCCCACCCTGGCGACCGGTGCGTGAACAGGAGATCACTCCTCCAACTGGGGAGGGGCTGCTGACGCTCCTCACTCACCTTGACTCCTGGCCAGGAGGTGCCCACGTCCTTGGTCCAAGAAGTGTCCCTCTGGAGAGACAGAAGCATCAGCAGCTTCTGAAGAGGGTGGACCAGCCCACAAATGCAGCCTGTCCCCTGAGACCTTAGGGGAGCACTGAACCCACAACCCAAGAAGAAGGGATCTCCCTCCCAGACCCCATTTGTCTACAGGAGAAATGAAACCAGGGAAAGAAAAGCAAGGGTGCGGGACGCACGTTATTGTGGCTGCTGCTTGGGCTCCCATAATAATAAACACATTGGACAAATTGCAGCCTCATTGTGGAACAACTAATCTTGATGCAAAGCCTTTCTTCCCTGCACCAGCGGAGGAAACCATAGTAAACAGGAGTAGGAAATCAATTCCTAATGCACTTTGTTCCTTGAATGAGAGAATCTTGGCCCAGGTCTGTCCTTTCCTGTTTTATTTTAACTTTGTCCATTCCCCACCTCCCGCCCCTCTTGTGAGCGGCTGACATTGCGTGATGAGGTGAGGTCAAGGTTTGGGAGGTGAGCAGAGGAGGCAGACAGCCCCCTGAGCTTGGCCATGACCTCTTGACTCTGTAATTTTGGGTGGGTGGGGGTGTCTGCAGGTTGACTGAAAGAAATTACAGAATGTGAGAGCTTTTTAAGAGCATCTATTTCAACCGCCTGGCTTTACACATTAGAAAAATGAATTTCAGGGAGGTCGAGGTCTTGCTCAAGGTCATTTAGCCATAAGCCACAGAGCAACCCATAAAGGAACTAAATGAATGGAGAGCCCAGTTGCCCCTGCAGGTCCAGGGTGGGAAGGGCCCAGATGCAGGAGGAAGCCACCAGTTTTGCAGCACCTTGGATGCTGTTGCCTGAGGTCAAATGAAGAACTCTTGAAGAAATAATGGCTCCGTAACTCAGGCGCCAAAGTAATGGAAGCCAGAGGGAAGATCGCCTCCTGACTCTAAATCTCTGGGGGACAGCTGGCGGTGGGAAGGGGAGAGAAGTAATGGAGGCCTCTGATTTCCCTGACACAAATCCAGAGAAAAGTGCTTAGGAAACGATTGCATCTACAAGGGGGAGGCGGGTGCCCTTCAGATGGTAAATCTCTCTATTACCAACAATCATTCCTTCCCTGCCCACGTGCAGGCTCGCCCAGGCTCTGTCTAGGGTGCCTGGCACCTCCCTTGCTTCTGCGCCTTCCCAGGTCTCCCCCAGTCGGTGGAGGGGTGGAGGTAGGGAGACCTGAAGGAAGGCTGGTCCCTGGTACTGTGGAAAGAAGCAGGGAGGGCCTGGAGCCCCCTCCTCCATGTCACCCAGGGAAGTCACCAGTCTAGATTGGTATTGACTGATTTAGCAAATAAAAATGCAGGGTGCCCAGGTAAGGTTGAAAAGATAGCTCTAATTTTGGTAATGATCTGGGAGCAAGAGGGAAGCTGAATATGGACATTTAGGGTGTCCTCACAGGGTCAATATGGGTGATAGGACAAACTCGTTAACACAGGGCATGTCATGTCCATGCAGGACACCTGATTATGCTCCTCATCCCTGCGACCCAAGCAGGTATGTGGGAATGCGTCCTGACCCCAACACAGGGGTATGTCTGCTTCTTCTAAGGTGAATTCCATCTCCTAGCAGTTTCAGTGTTTCCTTGGTGTCGCCAGGAACCTCTTCACTGGGGTAGGAGGCCCAGAAACATAGGGTTCTTCAGAGTGGGCTGATAACTTCCTGGAGGCCTTCCTGGTAGAAGCAGGCTTTGAGAAAAGGGAAAAGGGGGAGAATTTTTGTAACACCCTAGAGCTCCAGCATCTGCTCCATTTAAAAGTTTGGGGATGTTCTCAAAGGATCAAACCACTAGCATTAGAATCGAAGTGACAAAGGGTTTATTGCAGGAGTGTAGGCCGCGGGCTCCAGCCTCTGTGGCCGGCCTGCTGTGTGGCTCTGGCAAGTCACCTGCTCTTTCTGAGACTCTTTCTTCTTATTCGTGAAATGGGTGCTGGCCACAGGCCTGCCCGGGCCACGGGTTGGTTGTCTGGAGAATCTCACGGGATAGTGGAAATGAAAACACGTTTAAAACTAAGCTATTTACAGAAAAGTCAGCCACCAATAGAAGTGGACATGAATGGGAATCGAGCGCCACCCTCAGCCAGCACCTGTGTGCTGCACTTCACTGTCTCTCAGTCGATTACCCACCGCGAGCCTGTGGGCTAGTCTCGTGCTTCACCCACCTGCAGAAGTTCAGCGCTCCGATAACCGTCGCCCGTGGCTGGTCAGCAAAAGACACCCCGATTCCAGACCCAGTGTTCATTTGGTCCTTGTTTCAACAGCTGTGCTTGACCAGCGCATGGGCACTGGGGATAAAGACAAAATGACCCTTTACAAAGCACGTCTTATGTGCCAGGCACTGTGCCAAGTGCTTCACATGCTATGCAAATGACTATTATTCCCATTTTACCAAAAGGGAAACCATGACTCAGAGAGGTCAAGTGGCAAGCCCAAAGCCACACAGCTCATAGACAGTGGGTTCTGGATTTGATCCCTGGTCACCCAACACTGGAGGCCTTGTTCTTCATCACTGTTATACTACACAAACAAAGTGCTCTTACTTTTATCCTCCTCCTCCTCATCATCTTCACTAGCTCACCTGAGCTCGAATGACAGGCGTCTAATAAATGTCGCTGTCAGGCTTTGGAGTCTAGTTTGTGGAGTGTGGAAAGAAGGGGAGCACTGCTGCGTGCAGCGGGCTCTTGGAAATGCTTTGCGGGGAGGATCTAAGGGTTTTTTTGGGGGGTGAGGATAGAAGTGCAGATCTGAGGTTGCGGCTCCAAGACAGAGAGGGAGAGAGATTGGCCTTAATATTATGATCTGCAACATTTCCACCTCAGCACAGCTGCATCTCATCTCCCCAGGTCCCCTCAAAAGAATGGGTTCTCTCTGTTAGAGCAACCGTGTGACTCATGGGTCAGAGGGACCCGAGGTGCTCCGGGCTCAGAGCTCTCTGAGTCAAGGAGAGGAGGGCAGCCATCGGCCAGCCTCCACCCACCCAAACACACCCCCTGCCCAGGCTGTGACTTCACCAGGGGAAGGAAAGATGGCTCGAGACGCCTGTACATTAAGAAGCATACAATTATGCATAATAAAAAGATGCGGGCCCTTGTGTATATACACACAGCTTTGACTGAGTACCCTTTCCCAAACAGCCCTTCTGGCTCCCAACAGCTGCAATCAAATATCCTAAATAAACGGTTGCCATTCAGGCCCCCAGGTGCATAGGGACTGGAGTGGTGGGGAGCAGGGTGGGGGGGTGCAGGTGGTAGCTACTTCTTTGGGGTAGGGGTTAAGCAGAGAGCTGGCAGGCCAGGGATAAGAACATTTACAGTTAGCACATACACTGGGACAGAAATCAAAGCCCCCGACCCCAAGATCAGCTGTGCCATTCTCTCTGCCCCTCCTCGCTGTGAGTCTGCTACCAAAAAGTAGGAAGCCCTGACAAACTTCTCCAGAGCAGGTGGTGAAGGGCAGCTGCTGAGTGGCCTGGGCCTGTTTGTAGGCAATGTTTTCTGGTTTTGATTTGGGGGGCCTTGCCCCATGTCCATCTACAATGATTTGAGCACCAGTCACCTGCAGAGCATGTGAGTGGGAAATGCGCAGGTGGGTAAGTTCAGAGTATTTAGGGTCTGGCCAGTTCAGCAGGAGAGGGAGCCCCCCAACCACCACCTTGTTGGTCCCCCAGGAGTCCAGCATGCTGATCAGGACATGCCACATGCTGCCAGCTGCTCCTGATCAGAGCAGCCGCCCCCACACTGGGGCTCAGCTCCTCCAGGCCCACTCAGAGAGTCTGCGCACTGTCCTCCCTGCCCCCTCCTGCCCTGGTGACCCACGCAGCCCATGAGAGGGCGTGCTCCCCTCAGTGCTGGGCCTTCCCTACTATCTCTCCACCTTCCCACACACCTGCCATTTTCCCATTTAGTAGGGAAGCCAGCTTTTTGCAGGAGGTTCAAGGGCCAGGTGGAGCTGTCTCCTGCCCTGTCCTCCTTGGCAGGCCCATCCCAGCAGGTACATGGCCCCACTATACTGGGTGCTCTGTCCATGTAGGGTGGGGAGTGGGGATGAGACTGAAATAGCTGCTGGAGGACACTGAGTTCGTCTCCCCATCCAACAGCAGATGTCACGTCCTCTTGCCCGCATCCCAGACAAGCTGTAGGTGCTGGGTCCCCCTGGGAGCAGAGTCTGAGATGAAGACTTGGGAGCAGCTAGTTTGGGAGGTGAGCCCAGGAGACAGGAGTGAAGGGGGCAGGGAGGGTGAGGCTAGGGAAGGAGAGGCACTGGAGGGGGCATTCTTGAACTCATATCACTGTGGGCACCTGGGCTCACCACCACCAGGTCCCTGCAGAACTGGGCTGGCTGGGCCCTGTGATTGTCCTGCTGAAGGGCCTGGGACTCCCTCCTCCGTTGCATGAGGTGTGACCTGGGGGTGGTCCAAGGTGCTAAAATGGAAGATGGACCAACAGAGCCCAGTGCTCCTCCAGGCCCCTCTACAATGCAGTCACCACATGCCCGGAAGCTCGGTGGCTCTAGGCTGGCAGAGAAGGGAGGTACCTCCTCAAAATTCTGATACCTCCCTCCAGCAACCCATGGCAAAGCCACATTTTCACGTAACCGGCAGCCAGAGGGGAACTGGCGATGCTAATTTCACTTCATTAGATCCCAGCAGCCTCGATTACAGCAGGCAGGAGAGAGGAAGCCAAACTTATGTGTTTTAAAAAGCTGCAGTTTTGCGCTGTTTTTAATTTAATGCTTCCGGTAAAAGATGCCACCCTGGAGTCGCTAATGATTCTCCCCAATTATTTTGGTTGATTCACACACCCC
>PVKM010024395.1:0-20547 GCA_004027735.1 Carollia perspicillata
GGCTGCATCCTGAATCATTCCCGCCTTTCAGATATACACCCACTTTATATTCATATAAAGGACAACGGACAAAGGTCTCATCTTCTTGTAACTACTTCTGGCTGGACATGGACGTCGTCTTACCTATCCTTGGGTCAGTGGTGCTCTGAAAAGGGGAGGTACAGCACAGAGGTAGTCCTTCCTGTAAGGGAAGGACCTTATAGGATCCTAGCCAGTTGGCTGTCACCAGGAAGTTGCAGGTTTGGTGTCCAAAGGCTGGTATTACTGGACCATTGGCATCCTGGTCATATTCTGGAGGTGACAGACTAGGCAAGAAATGGGAGGCAAAATTAAATCATAACCACTAAATGGTGAAGGCAGGGACTTATGAATGGCTTATCTGGAGGAAGGTGTGTAAGGCATGCTACACCTATCCAAAACTCTTGTGGCCCACCATACTTCATTGGGCTGAGGAGAATACATTAGGATTTCCCTCCTTTCAGATTTTTGAGCCCTTTCTGTCCAAGCCATCAAGACGGAAAAGGAAAAAGTGAAGCCCACAGCCAGCCTGAACATTTCACCAACTTAACCACTTAATTCAGTGAAACCATTGAGTCTCAGGGGGCGATGATGAAGATGGGCCTTTTGAGTGAGATCTATATTGCAACCAATCACTTATAGGCATTGGCAGGTCATAGGCATACGTCTTATGAAAACAGAAGAGCACACAGGTTAATTCACACAACAATCCCCAAACCAGTCTCTGTGCCTGTGAGACTGCCTTTTGGGAAGACATTCTATTGCAAGGTCCTTTGCATCTGTAAATTGAACATCTTTGGTGATATTACAAACCCAGTCTGAACTTTCAAATGAAAACAAACTTTCAAGACAGTTAGCTGCATCATTCAGATGTCCAAAACTGAGCATTGTGATTTTCCTTGAATCACCATTTTTCTCTTTAAGGTCACCCTCACTGTTATTACAGGGACTACTTTGAGTCCCACTTTTAATTTTTCCTGTTCGTTTGCATAAATACACCAAGAGCAGCCTGGATCTCCTATGATCCTTAAGTTCACTTTGCTGGAGTTCACACAGGGAGCCCTTAGATTGACTTCTCAGTCTGCCCCTCAGGGCACAGAAGCAGAGCCACACATCCGCCATCTGGCTTCGCCTGTACCAGTCGTTTCACTCAAGTCCTTGAGCCTCCATTGTGCCTACAGGTTCGTTTTTAGCCATCTTTCAGGAAAGCAACTTTCGTTCCCTCCCTGGAAAGACTGGCACGAACCGCACAACCAACCAAAGTACCAGGCTTCTCTCATGGGCTTCCACTAGCTTCACAAGTCAATCCCAGTTCCCCAGGGTTTCTGGTGAGGACCAGAACCCATACATGTCTCCTTCAGGCATGACATTCCAGTCAAAGTCTTGGTTAACAAAACCACTATTAATGACTGGTCTTATTGGTTTATTATGCAAAGAAACCTTACATCATCATACGCTCCTTCAGAATGCCAAATTCTAGAGGGATCAGGTAGGGAGAAAAATACAAAGCATGATGGAAAAATCTTTTTCCTTATTCACTTTTTGCAGAGTATGAAGTTTCAACCTTTTCCAGAATCCTCAATTTCCTTTTCAGAGCAGATACAGAGCAAAATCCGAAACACGGAGTTCCAGAACAATGCACAGGTAGAGGCATTCTCTTGCACCAAATGGGTCCATTGGTGCCTCACAGAGACATGCTCCCTCAGGCCTGGTCTCTTGGCAGAGACATGCTCTTTGCCTCAGGCTGAATCACTCATCAGTCCCAAATGACCCTTCCTGGGTCCCAGGTGGCAAAGGCATTCTCCCCAACTGGCTATGGCAACCTTTCCTAGGTCTTCAATACAGGTTTCTGATCAGACCAGAACCAATGTGAGAAATTTGCCTTTTCCCATGAAACCAGAAAACAAGTAGTTGAGGTTTCCATTACTCCAGATTTAAAACTTCTATATCTTTTATACATATTTCTGCTCATCTAGATTTAACTATTCACTTTAAATTCTTCTGCAACATTCACAAACCCTCTATTCTTTCATACACTTTCAATCCTGTTCCTTTCTCACACTGGGAAGGACTATACTTAAACTCAGTATGTGGCAGCCTAAGGTCCCTAGCTTTACAAACACTTGTATGACATAACAAACACTGTCACGTGTATCAGGATTCACTGTCTCTTTCTGGAAGAGGAATTTCAAACCTTCCTCCGGAGTGCAGGTCCAGTTTTAACTTTCTGCCTCAGCTGCAGCAGTAGGGCCTGTGTCTCCCTTAGGCGGTGCCCGTTTACCCGTGTGTGGTGAATACACGGTTTAATTCCCATCAGCTTTAGGGAGGAATGCATTGTCAATAGGACAGCATAGGGACCAGTCCATTGTTCAGACAGCCGCTGCTCATCTGGAGTTCCGTCAGCCCAAACAGTTCAATTGACCTGCTTGCAGATCTCAGGTGGGAAGGGTTCACTTCCAGGGCCTCCAGGACAGGTCAGGAAAGCCTACAACCAGAGGGCCTCCATCTCCTTTCTTACCATCATTCGACCTGGATTCTTACTCTTACTTTCCCTTTTGCAATGTGGGCACTCATTCCTCCAGTGTCTTTCCTCCTTCCAATGGGCACACTGATTAATGTCTATTGCGCCTTTCTTCTTCTCTATAGGGCACCTTTGCCACTGGCGCGGTGGCGGGCACCTGATGAGTTTCCTTTCTCTGCCCTAGGGTCCTGCTTCTTTTGGTTTCCCTGAGCTAATTCTAAAAACAGCAGTCTCAGCTTCAGGGGCAGTTACAGGAGAAGACAGCACTGAGGTGGCTTCCACCACCTGTGGAGGGGGAGGCATCATGGCAGTGGCAGTTCCCATCATCTGTGAGACTGGAGGTGTAGAAACCTCCACCAGCCATGAAGGTGGCAACTCCATGGAGGCCCCTCTCATCTGCAGGGGGTGGTGCCCCCAGGCTTCACTCTGCAGAGGGGGGGCCAGGTCCCTCCCACCTGTGAGGGGCGTGGTCCTGTGGAGATGCCCCCCCCAGGGGGTAGGGCGGAGGCACAGCACAGGCTCCACCCACCTACGAAGGTGCTGGGGGTCCCGTTTCAGCAGCCAGGGAGGCTCCAAAGGCTCCTCCCACCTGCAGGCATGGGGGCAGCGCAGAGCCGCCCTCCACCCACTGTGGGTAGTGTGCGGAGGCCCCAGGCCTTGGCGGAGGCCAAGCGCAGTCTCCGCCTACCTGTGAGGGTGGACCTACGGCTCCAGCTCCAGTCCCTGGAGCTAAGGAGTACCGCGGGTGCGGTGGGGAAGTGGAGCCGACTAGGGGTTTGTTTCCTCCCCAAACCTGAATACAAGTTCCCTTAGGGCCAGAACACTCCGAAAGTCGGCCACTCCAAGGAACAAAAGTTTCCAACTGACCAGGTGTCATGCTGGCGTGCTGTCCCCTGAACCGGTTAAAGTTCCTGAGCATGTGGTCTAGGAGGATAGACTGTTCTCCACCCATGTTCCCCACCTGGTGTCGGCACAGACAAACAAAGGAAGGGGGGTTTTCACTTTCGCCCACCTGGCCTCTCCTCTCACAAGGGACTTAGGTCCATCTTAGCTAAGGCTGCCCACATAGAATTCAGGTTAAACTCCCAGCCATTATGCTGTATGACAGACCAAGGAACCGCAGTTAGGGCCCACTCTTGCCCCATAGGCAAATACCCATGGAGCCACAAACACATTCAGTGCAGACACACTCTTACACTCGACCAGAGTTTATTACATTCCCCACTGGGAGAATGGGGAACCCTGCCAGAGGCCGCTTTGGCCAGAGAGGTGATCAGGATCTCCTTCTGCCCTAGGGTCGGGTCAGATCTCAGGCCAGGTCCCCGGGGCACTTAGTGATCAGCGCCTTCCTGGATGGCTTTCGTCTGCTTCCCCCCGAGTGCCTGGGTCGAAGAGTGCCCTAGGTCCTGGCTAAGGGGAGCCCAGCTATGCGGGACCCAAAATCACTGGGGCACGTGCTTCCCTGCAGTCACCGGGCCCACCTCGCCAACCCCAGTCACCTTCACTGGAGGCAAATGGCCTGCTAATGTGAGTCATTTCCTGGTCAGGGAACCAAATGTTGCGGAAAAACAGACTCTTACACAATGTGAGGTGACGGAGTAAGCCTTTATTCATGCATGTGGATCCAGAGGAGACAGTCTCCAAATTCTGGGCGCTGAGGAGGGGGTCAGGTGGGTGGTTAAATACCTTTGTAACAAAGTGGGGAGAGGAGGGGTCACGTGGCATAAGCAGGGGGCACATGAATGTGAAAGCCAAGGACACAGAAGTGGAAGGCAGAAATGGTCTGGGGCCCAGGACAAAGAAACAGCAGGGAATCATCCAGGGCCCAGGACAGAGAGTCAGCTGGTCAGCAGGAGGTTAACCGGGGTCCGGGAGTTAGCAGAGAGTTGTCTGGAGCCCAGAACAGAGAGGTAGCCTTATTTCCTATAACAGTACTAGATACTTTAATCTTTGCTTGCTTTTTGTTTCAGTTCACAAAAGATCTTTTGGGAGAAATCCTCCAAATGTTTCATAATCACAGAGGGAATATTTCTTGTTTTCTGCTTCCTTCCTCTAAGACAGTGGTCTAGCCATATGAGAGCTTGGGGTCCTGCCACAAGTAGGGCCCCCAATGTGTAGCAGCTTCACAAGTCTGAAAAATCTTTAGTTGGGTTTTCCTGAAGCAGAAACTGAGAAAGAGGCTAGTATTTGTTAGGGATCAACACATATGAAACAAAGGAGGAGGAAGCAAGATTGGACAGAGGAAGTAGTGAAACTGTGATGAAGCCCAACAAAGCCATGGACATTGAGTATTGTCCTTCATATTGTCCTACATTCGGCCAAAATGGTTAGGTTTTTATATCCATGCCTGGTTCAGTCATAGTTACAGGCTGTTCCCAAAGGTCATGACCTTGATTAAAGTAGCTCTCTGCAGGAGAGACAGACCTTGAAGGGACTGACACTGGAGATTTCCTGCTGACTGGAGCAAATCTTTCCTTGAGGGGGAATCTGAGCGTATCTGTCACAGTATAGGCAGTCTAGCTGGGAGTTGAGCTGGAAAAGCTTGAAGTTGAGGCATGTGGATAGCATACTTGTACTTCTTCAGTACTACTTTTCTCATCATCGCCCCGGAAATTGTTCTTAGAAGCTGAGTTGATGGACAGGAACTAGGTGGGCTGGTGGAGTTGGCATAGGAAGTTACACTCTACTGCTCAGATATAATGAGCTGAGCCCTGGCATTTGAGGACATGGGCATGTGTTCCCATGGGTAATAAACCCATTTATTAGAAAGGCTTTATTCTTAATCAACTGATGAGGAGTGATTTGGATTTTGAAAATGTCTCATGATGTTTTTGAATTTACTCTCCGTTTTTAGAGGAATGAGAAAAAGGTAAGGGCACCCAGTCAGTCAGTGGTCGGCAAATGTTTGCTGAATGAGTGAGTGAAAGAACCACTGTGGGCAGAGCAGCAGCAGGAAGCAGAGGGTCAGAATTCTGTGTCATCTTTTCAGATGGGCCTGCACTCCAGAGGTAGCAGCTTGACAGGCTTAGTAAAATAGCTTGAAGTAGAAAGAAAGGGTGAAGATAGGGTCTGGAGCAGAAGGGTACTGGTCCAGGTAAGGTAAGGAGGTTCCCAAGGTGTGGTAGACATAGGTGCCAACTAGAAAAAGAGTGTGGGCACCTGGAAGTGGATGGGTGCCTGGACACTTGCCACATGTAGCCATTTTGGACTTGGGGGAGATGGTCTGGTAACTTTTACCCTGAAGAGGCTTTCCCCCTCCCTATTGTTTGACAACTATGTGGCCTTTTCCTATTTCTGGAAGCTCCCTCCCATAGCCTCACAGCCCCCTGCCCGCAAGAACTTAAACCAGTATTACCCACTTTGGTTCATTGATTGCCCTTCAATTCCCATAAGCTGTTGTTTTACCTCAGGGACCCAGGCTTGTGGCCCATCAGCTCCATATTGGTTCTTAGAGTCTCTCTGTGTCCTTATGGCTTCATCTCCCCAACATAGCATGGACCTCAGGGAAAGAGATGGGACCATAGGACCATAGTACAATGTTGGATTAGGAATGAAGAGATGGCTAGTGGTTGGAAGACAGAGTCCTGGGGTCGGAGCTGGCGTTCATATCTGATTGCTTGCCTAGGAGTGGAGTTGGAACTAGGAGAGGGGAGAAGGAAGAAAGCCTATAAATATAATACTTTACTATTATTTTTAATAACATTTATGTAGAAGTTAAACTTGGGCTATTGCTTCTACATTTGTTTTTTCTTTGGAGTCCATTGTTACCTCTTCTCTGACTCCTTTTCTCCCTCCTACCTTTCAGCTTTATGTTGTTATGTCGTAACTATTATTTTTTCTCTCTCAGCTTTTTGCCTCATGGATCCAGCCCTTACTGCCATGCAGATGACTCCTAAGCCAGTGTTTCCAGCCTCAACTTCACCCCTGAGTCCCTAACCTGTATTTTCAGCTGCCTGATATTTATCCACCTGTCCCACTGGTGCTACATGCTCTTTTAAACCAAACTCAAGGTCATTTTCTTCAAAACCCATTCTTCTTCCCATTTAATTAGGCATTATCATTCTCCAAGTTACCTCATCTTGAAACTTTGACATCTCCCTCCCTTTCTTTTCCTCCAGCCCAGTCTCATCAGTCGTCTTGCTTTGCCATGTCCCATTATTTATTTTTATTCTCACTGCTCCAGCTCATTCCCACCCTGACTTCTTACTGAACTATGGCTCTTTTTCCAGTTTCCCCAACTCCAAGTATGTCTGCCTCCCAGTGCATCATATACATCGTTTTAGCCACTGAATTGGTCTAACTGCTGTTCTTATTGTAATATGATTTTCCCCTGAAGAAACCAGAATGCTTCCCCGTTACCTAGAGAGTTCAGTTCCAATTTCTCAACCTCGATTGTGAGGCCCCACAACTTCTCTCTTTCCTCCTTATCTCCCATGATCCTATACACACTTGCCTTGTTTTCTAGCCATGGGACAGCTTCCATTTTCTTGATATGTCCTGGACTTTCTTTCCTGCCTTTGTTCATGTTTTTGTCCTGAAGCTTCTTTTCCGTTCTCTGTTTCTCTACTCTCTTGCCCCCTGGCCTACATAATTCCTATCTGTTAAAATTGTATTGGCTTATATTCACTGCAGTAGAATACTATGATGCTGTTGAGAAATGAATGAGGTAGATGTATGTGTGCTGACATGGAGTAATATTGAAGGCATGCCACTAGATGATAAAAAAAATGCTGATAAAAATGATGATAAAAAATGCAGCAAAATATGGTATGATTCCATTCTTGAAGTAATTATTAGGAATAAATATATTTGAACGTATATATTAGAAAACTGTTCTGTTATTCTTGAAGAAAAGTGATAATTATATAGGTATGATAGGATGATTATATATTTCTGTAATGTTTGATTTTTAAAATATAACAGTTGGCAGTTTGGTCAAGATGGCAGCACAGGTAAATGTGGTACTGGAATCCTCCCATAGCCACATCAAAATTACAATTAAATTATGGAACAACAATCATTCAGAACCCCCAGAAATCTAGCAGATGTCCTACAACTAAGGATATTGAGAAGAAGCCACATTGAGACTGGTCGGAGGGATGGAAATGTGAAACAGGCTGGTCCAGCACCCACTTGTGGTGGTTAAAATTCAGGAAGGACATTTGGCTGCAGAGGTCTCCCATGAAGAGTGAGTGGTCCCAGCCCCACATCAGGCTCCTCAGCCCAGGATTCCAGTTCCAAGAGAAGTTGCCATAACTTCTGTCTGTAAAAACCAGTGGGAATTGTGGTTGAGGGAGACAGAAGGCTTCTGGAGTCCTAGGCATTCCTTTTAATGGGCCTGCACATGGACTTACTTGGATTCACTTGCTCTAAGCTCCAGTGCTGGGGCAGCAGCTGAAAAGGCACCAAGGACATATGGAGAGGATGTGAATTGTCTAGCCATCAGGGTGAGAGCTGGAGGGGCAGCTTTTTCTCAGATGGAAGTGCTGGCAGAGGCCATTGTTCCTTTGCTGAGCCCTACCCCCACAGAGCCAGCAGTTGGGAGCCATATCTGATTCATCAACTTGGCTTACACTCTTTGCCCTGCTGTGGTAATTTCCTGATACACTGTGCCATGCAACTTGTGGGTGCACACAAGCCATTTCCAGTGGTTTTTCCATATGAATGACTTATCTGGGCTCATGCTTCAGACTTTCCTAAAATCTCTCAAACAAGCAGCATCTGGCCTTACCATGCCCAGTATCTGTCGCTAAGTGACCCTAGGCCCAGTACTAGTAGTAGACGACTTTGGTTCACAGCACCTCCAAGCCCAGCACAAGCAACAGCCATCTGCAGATCTCTTTGTAGCACATGCTAGGTGGCCCTAGGCAGGACACAGGTGGTGGCTGACCTTGGTTTGCACATCCTGGGAGGCCCGAGAGCCACCTCCACAAGTTTACACACTAAAGGGGCAGGCCCAGTGGGCACCAGAGCCCTGCTGCAGTAAGTTCTACTCCATGGGGTGAGACCCTACACAGCTGATTCTCTACAGTGGTTGTACACAGTCCTTGCAGCTTATTGGCCTGGGGGTAAATCCCTTCCATTTATGTGCTAACAGCCAATCAAGGCTCAAGTACACAGAAGGGTGTGCACAGCCCACATGGTGTATGCACCTGGAGTGCCCAACTCAGGTGATCAGGGAGGCTGTGTCACTGGACTCTACAGAACGTCTACTATGTAAGGACATCCTACCGAGTCTGGGAGATGTAGCTGCTCTACCTAATACATAGAAACCAATACAGGGAGGTTGCCAAAATGAGGAGACAAAGAAACACGTCTCAAATGAAAGAACAGAATAAAACTCCTATCATAGAAGTGAACAGGTGACTTCCAGCCAAGATGGAGCCGTAGGTGGAAATACTGTGCTGCCTCACACAACCAAAATTCAGGACAACAAAGATTTAGAAACAAAAACACAACCAGAACAGACAGAAAATTGAACTGTACGGAAGTCCAACAACCATCCAGACCAGTAAGAGGGGCAGAGTCGGCGACCCATGGAGAGGGGTTGTGGCAGGAAAAGGTGGTGGCTGGCAGACCCCAGGCATGGGGAGGAAATGAGCAGACCCAGTGAAGCAAGCAAGGCAGTTGGCTGACCACGGTCACACATTCGTGCGCAGATAAACCAGACAAAAACGGGCAGTGAGACAGACCATGCGACCCGGGGCCCCAGTGCCGGGAAATAAAGTCTAAAAGCACCGATTGAAAAGGTTCTGGGAGAGACTCCCAGCGTCGCAGGAGAATTTGTTGGAGAGACCCATAGGGTCCTAGAATGTACACAAGCCCACCCACCTGGGAACCAGCACCAGAAGAACCCAATTTGCTTGTGGGAAGCAGCAGAAGGGACTGAAATCGAAGAGAGAGCTGAGCAAGCACCATTGTTCCCTCTCTGACCCCGCCCCCACATACAGCATCACAACCCAGCCACTGGGTTGCCCCACTCTGGTGAATGCCTATTGCTCGCCCCTCACTATGTAATAGGTGCAACCAGACCAAAAAAAAAGGGGGCTCAAACGAAAGGACAAACCAAAGCCCCAGAGCCAATACTTTTAAGTGACCAAGAGATAGCCAACCTATCAGATGTACAGTTCAAAGCACTGGTGATCAGAATGCTCAGAACTGGTTGATTTTGGTCGCAAATTAGATGAAAAAATGAAGGCTACACTAAGTGAAATGAAGGAAAATGCACAGAGAATCAATAGTGATGGGAAGAGAAGTGGGACTCACATCAATGGAGTGGACCAGAAGGAAGAAAGACACAACCAAACAGAAAAGGATGAAGAAACAAGAATTCAGAAAATTGAGGAGAGGCTTAGGAACCTCCAGGACATCTTTAAACATTCCAATGTCTGAATTATAGGGGTACCAAAAGGGGAAGAGGAAGAGCAACAAGTGGAAAACTTATTTGAACAAATAATAAAGGAGAACTTCCCCAGTCTGACAAAGGAAATAGACTTCCAGGAAGTCCAGGAAGCTCAGAGAGTCCCAAAGAATGTGGATCCAAGGAGGAACACACCAAGGCACATCAACATTACATTAACCAAGATTAAAATGAAAGAATTCTAGAAGCAGCAAGAGATAAGGGGACAGTCACCTACAAAAGAGTTCCCATCAGACTGTCAGCGGATTTCTCAAAAGAGACCTTACAGGCAAGAAGGGGCAGGAAAGCAGTATTCCAAGTCATGAAAGGCAAGGACCTACATCCAGGATTGCTCTATCCAGCAAAGCTATCATTTAGAATGGAAGGGCAGATAAAGTGCTTTTTCAGATAAGGTCAAGTTCAAGGAGTTCATCATCACCAATCCCTTATTATATTAAATGTTAAAGGGACTTCTCTAAGAAAAAAGAAGATAAGAAATATGAACAGTGAAAGGACAGCAAACTCACAGTTATTAACAACCATACCTAAAACAAAAGCAAACTAAGCAGACAGCTAAAATATGAGCGGAGCCAAAGAAATGGAGATCACATGCAGGGTTAGCAACAGGGGAGTAGGAGGAGGAGAGATGGGGAGAAGGTACAGAGAATAAGTAGCATAGAAGGTGGGGAGAAAATAGACAGGGGTAGGGCATGAGTAGTGTGGGAAATATAGACGCTAAAGAACTTAGGACCCATGGACATGAACTAAAGGAGGGGATGTGGGTGGGAGGCGGTGTGCAGGGTGGAGGGGAATGAAGGGGGGAAATGGGAGAAATGTAATGGCATAATCAATTATATATATAATTGAATATATAATATATATATTATATATATAATTTAATATAATATATGTATAAAAGAAGTAATCAAAATGGAAACAAGCAATCTACCAGGTGCAGAGTTCCAAAGAGTGGTTAAGGATGCTCAATGAACTTAGGGGAAGAGTAGATGAACTTAGAGCATCAATGAAGAGATAGGAAACATAAAAACAAAACTAGAAAATATAAAAAAGAACCAGTCAGAAATGAAGAATACATTACAGGGTATTGGCAGTGGAGTAGATGAAATAGAAGATCAAATCAGAGATTTGGAATAGAAGGATTGTTGTGAAAATGAAATAAGACATGTATAGCAGCTATTCCAGTCACCAACTGGTGATTGGTAACTGCTAGTTTCCTCTCTTCTGCCTTATTTCATCTTACCCCCTTAAAGGTTAGAAGTCTCATGATTTAATGCTTGAGGTGACCTCGTTTTTTAGCAGGTTTAGCCTCTGTCACCCGAGGGTTGTGTTCTGTGGCCTTTATAGCTATCTACACGGTCTGTGAAGACTTTCTTCTTAGCAGTGGCTCATGGCACAACAGTGTGGTATAGTGGGGAGAGCCAAGGGCTAGGGCAAGTCACTTGAGCTCTCTGTAAAAAGTGATGTTTGCACTGTTTAGAATTTATATTGTAGTCCAACTTTCTGAGAGAACATTGCCTTACTGCCATTGTTCCTGAGGGATATCGTGTCCTTTTGCATGCCTTTCTTCCTATGGCCCTGCCTGTACTCACTTTATCTCTTGAATATCTGTCTTAAGACAGGAATTTATCAAGTGAGCTATCATTGATACCATATTGTGATAACATTGGTAGTGCGGTGTTCATAGTGTGGTAGTACAACTCTTTTATGAGGCTGACTGCTAATTAAAAGAACTTAAAGTATTTTTAGTAAAAGATGTATGTGTTTAGAAGACTGTTTAAATATAAATTAAAATTTATTTAAACTCCCTATGGATGTAGGATGGAGGAAAACAAATGTAATAACCACCTTAGCTACTTGGTTACAGGACCTAAACATTAAATGTAATTTTAATTTTGAATGTCCTGGTAGTTAAGAAAAAGGAGAAATATAATGAATCACATAATTATTATCTAATAAAATAGCTAATAATTATATTGGTTGTTTGCTGAGAAATGAACTTTTTTCCTACTACTAGTAAGAACAGATATAAAAGCATTTTTAAGTATATTTCATTGATTATGCTATTACAGTTGTCCCATTTTTTTCTCCCCTTTATGCTTCTTGCCCTGCATCACCTCCTTCCAGCATCCTCCCCACCTTAGTTCATGTCTGTGGGACCTACATACAAGTTCTTTGGCTTCTCCATTTCCTATACTATTCACCCCCTATCTTTTTGTACCAACCAATTATATTTCTTATTCCCTGTACCTTTTCCCTCATTCTTCTCCTGCCCCCTCCCTGCTGATAACCTTCCATGTGACCTCCATTTCTGTGATTCTGTTCCTGTTCTAGGTGTTTGCTTAGTTTTTTGTTTGTTTGTTTTTTAGGTTCAGTTGTTGATAGTTGTGAGTTTGTTGTGAGGCTTTATTTCCCTGCTCTAGAACCCTGGGTTGCATGGTCTGTCTCACTCCCCAGTTGGTCCTCTCGGTTTATCTGCATGCAAATGTGGGACCTCCTGCTCTACCAGCCGCTGCCTTGCTGCACATCCTCTCCACCCTGGCTGCCCATCTCCACCCCTCCTACCAGTCTGGATGAATGTTTCTTCTTTAAATTCTGGGTTGTCAGACTTCCATACAGCTTGATTTTCTGGCAGTTCCCCTTGTCTTTTGTTTTTCACTTGGTTGTTATCCTTTTTTAGATTATGTGAGGAAGCAAAGCATATCTACCTATGCCACCATCTTGGCTGGAAGTCAAAAAAAGCATTTTTACAATAGACATTAAATCATGTGATGGTCAATATCTTTAACAAGACTTTTTTCTGAAAATGCAGAAAAAAGTTTTTTTCACTTTGGTTTTTATATAGACCCTGAACAAAAGCTGAGGTTAAAGGAAGCAGGGTTGAATAATTTTGTTTTGTAGGGGACAAATCCAGTAAGCATTCTTTAGTTTTAAGTGGACTGTAATACAGAATGCACTGAGCAGAATGGAGAAAGAGCCTGTCTTTTAGATTGCCTTCCTCAGGTGTCTGCTCTTTCAGGTTGGTTTTGACAGGGTCTTGAATAGTAGTCATACTAAAATTGAAAACTCTGAGCAGGACTTGGCATATTCTAACTAGTCAGTATTTTTATTTTTCAAGACCACCTTAGGCCATAGCTTTTCATCTAGAATGATCTACTTGTGTTCATATTATATACATTGTGGTAATGTGAGAATGGATGGACACATGTTGACTTTTTAATGAAAAACATAATGAATTGTTTAACTATTTCCATTAGTGTGTCCAATAGGTGGTAAAATGTGTATCCAGCAAGTTTTGTGTTTATGTATAGCTTTATTTGGAGACAAATCCATCATTCACAATCCACTGCCAAGTGTAATAACATATGTCAACCCCCATTGAAAATGGTAGCTTTCAGTTACATAACAGATTCTTTTGCAATCAGAAGTATAAATATAGGCCTAGGAGACTTGTTCAGATATGTTAGTTGTGGCTGCATGAGATCTGGAGTATCTACATGAGGTAGATACTCCAGATTTTCCTATTTGTTCTCTTTGGTTTTTCTCTTCTTGACTTTGAGGTTGGTGCAAGGAAGAAAAAAGGCATTGGGAAATGTTGGTGTAACCGGTGTGCATTTGCTAATGAAGATGATTCCTTCAGACCTCAGAAGTGGAGGAAAACCACAAGGCTGTATATGACTAAAATTGATTATGAAGTGATTTTCTTGCTTCGTTGAACCTTTTGGTTTCCATTAGTCTTGTAAGAAGCTATTCAGCAGAGTTTAATTTTCCATTTAGTTCTTTTTGGCACTACTTGAACTAAAGAAATCCAGGGCAGTGCATTATTACTTTGCCCCTTTGTCAGTAAGTTATTTTCTATCCCACCCCGCTCTATCTTCGAAAGGGATATCTGAATTGTTTGGGAGGGTATGGTATTCTGTACTTGTTTTAATCCAGTATTTATGCTTGCATTCAATTACGCTCAGCCTTCCTTTCAATTATGGAGATGGCCCTTGAGTATTTTCGTTTTGTGGAGTAGGTACCTGCTTTAACAATTAGCTCTGAAGAGAGGGGAATTACCCATAATTCTTGTCTTTAGAAGAGATATAGTACTAATGGATCCCTGGCCTCCTATTTGACTCCTCTGGAGAGCCACTGCCCTTGTTCACTCCTCGGCTCAGATTCTCCTGAATTGGAACTGGCAGGAGATACTCTGTGCTGTAAACCAGATTTCAGTCCCCTAGAGGGGCCTCTGCTGCAAGGCCTCAGGATTCCAGTTTGTGTTGGTGCTGCCCATCATGCCTCTCAAAGCCATTTCCCATCTGATATTTGACTGGGCCCTCACAGGACTTCAGGGGTGTTCCATTTGTGAAATGAAGATTCTGTGTGCTATTTAATATGGTAGTCACTAGCCATTTGTGACAATTTAAATTTCAATTAATTAAAATTAAACCAGATTTAAAGTTTAGTTCATTAGTTTCATTAGTCACATTTCAATTGCTCAATAGCCATGTGTGACTGGGGCTTTGGTGGACAGTATGAATTAGAGCATTTATATCATCACAGAATATTCTGTTGGACATTGCTGATCTAAAAAGTGGATGGCTGATGGTAGTCTGCCCTAATTGATGGCTAATGTGGAAACAGAACCTCCTCTTTTACATATCTATTAGTTCACTGCTTGATGATTATTATCATTTTGCTGCTTTATTAATTTAAAATCATCAAATGAAAAGTGCTAGATATTGCTAGCTAAAGCTATTGATAACAAAGCCAGTTTCTCTGCCTCTTCTTGCCTGGAATTTTATATGTGTGCCATGTGGTGGTGGTTTTCCAACCACTGGAAATGACGAGGAGTTGACATGCAGGGTTTGAGGCTGAGCTTCTTAGCAGAGAAGCCGTACCTAATCATGTGGTGGCTTCTGCAGGCTGGGTCTTGCTTTCTCCTGTCTGACTCTCGCTAGTGGAATGCATGGAGAAAATAGGTCTGGTAAAGATTATTTGGGAAGATCTTTGGCTTTCAGGACCTGTAGTGTGAAAATCAAGTCCTTAGGGTTCCAGAAGAGTTGAGATGACTCCAGAAATGAAATTGCATGTGTGTGTGTGCATGTGTGTTGAGAGATTGGGAGGCTTTTTGTCAATTATAATTTTGTCCCCTATAGTTCTTTGTAATTTTTTCAGGCAAGGTGAGATTAGCCAAATATTAGAGACACAAGAGTATAAAGTAAACAAATAGTTTGTTGTGTACCCAGAAATGTGAATGTGAGATTTTACATGAAATATAGCTATATTGTATAAGCGACTCTAGAGAGACAGCTTTGTTGTACTGAAGGTCACTGGGCCGTACATATCCAAATCCCGGATCTGCATATGTGCCTCCTTGCTCTGTGTTTTAGTTTGTCTGGGGAGTTAGAGGGAATGAGGACGATGGGAGGCACACTTAACATACACCATTCCTCCTATCTTGTAATCCTGTCCTCTTAGAAAGCACTAAAGCATAGGATATGTTGTAGGATAAGCTGAAGGTTTGAGCCATAGAGATGACTCTCTAACTGTGAGATTTGATTGGTAAGATTTTGGGTGTTTCTGGGATTGCAGTGTCTCCCTGATAGCTCTCAAATTCCAGCATCTCTGACTATTTTGGTGCCTCTGCAAAGGGTTGTGCCCACCTGCTCTGCCCTTTCAGGTTGAGGGCAGAATTATTCAGAGAGGAGGCTTTTGGTTCCTGTGATACATGGCGAGGCCTCAGTTTGGAGTTCAGGAGATATGGTGGTAGCTGTTAGGAAAACCTAAGGGAGATTAAACAAAAAATTCCCAGAGAGAATTACAAAGATCATTAGATTGGGATCATAATCTAGACAATAACAGTTTGGGGAAATGGAGTTTTGTTGTAGTTTGGACTCTGGCCTCTTTTCCTAGATTTGGGCCTCTTAGGATTTCAGTTATGAAAGCTGGTAAGAGCTTAGAGAAACACCAGTCCCATTTGATGGGTGGTGTCTTAAGGTAATCATTTTTCTTTAAAGTCTCAGCATCTCTCTGTAGATCATACAATCCCCTACCCATTCCACTGAGCCTGCAGTCAGCCACTGTTTTTTCTGGGGCATGCTGCCATGCTGGGAACTGTATACTCAAGTTTAAAAATCGCTGTCCCTGGCCACTGTGAGCTTGTAATGGAGTCATGGAGAACATTTATCTGATATCTATGATAGGATATGCAAAATATGTAAAGGTGTGAAATAACGAGGAAGTCTTGTGTACTGGGTAATAGAAACTTGGGGAAAATTGAAATATATGTCATTTTATATTTTTTGTAGTTTTGAAGTAACTCATTTATTTTGGAAACAAGGAATTATGTGTTTTGTTCATACAGAAAGGTATCATGTATTTAGCAAGATGAAATCCCAGAAAAAATTTGTTTTTAATTTGTGGAGGAGGGGTTGGCTAAAGAACCAGAATTAGCCCTGAGAAAGGAATTGCTTTTTAAATTTCTTGCTGGAGTCTTGTTTCATTGTTCAATTTGGGTCACAATGGTCTTTGAGTAAGAGTGACTGTTAGCCATACCAATTGAAGGGAAATTGGCTTCTTAGTCACTGTGCTGGTAAAAAAACAGGATGGCTATAAATCCGACCTTTTTGACATCATGTCCCCATTTTTTCAGATGTCCACCCACCTGTCACAGGCCCTAGGAACAATCATTTAGTCTTCTAAATGGAGATGTTCTGAGCTACCACAGCTCAGAGATTGATTGCTGGATGGGGCAGTGTGCAAATGACTGTATCGGTATCAAGCTTTTGCTGTTCCCAAGGTCTATATATTCAGCCATTTTAGTGGCTTGCCATGTAATAATGCATTTGACTTTTAGCTTCTGTTGCTAAAGTAATGGTAACATATTCTGTTTTCCATTTGTTTATTTATGACTTGTTTTCTACCTTTGCAAAACTTGATATAGGTACAAAGCTTCAGAAATGTACACATACCGGAGTAATAGATAACTCTGATTTGGTTACAAGGCAATAATTTAAGTTGACGGGTTTAGCTGATAACATAAAACACAAGAAAGAAATAGGATCAGTTTATAAATGTCAGCAGAACCCTTGAGAGAGAGTTGCTGCCTTGGAGCTGACTCTGGTACTGTTGTTTTGTCTAATATATTACAAAGTAAAATAAACTGATGTCTGGAAAAATCTGGCTGACCAAGATTAAAAGAGTAAAGCTGCAAAATAGTTGCTTCCTTTATGTCACTTTTAAGCAACTTTCAGAAGGGACTAAATGAGAGAATACTAGGGTCCTTGGAAAGACCTGGGGGTGTCAAGAGGCGCAGAGAATAGATAGGCCTGTTTGTAGCACGTTCTGTTGGGAATCACAACTTTCCAGTTATCTATGCCCCACTGTACCTGTGTCCTGGGAAAATGGAACCTTATAATAAAGGAAATTGTATAGTTCATATGTCCGTGGAAGGTCATTATAGGTTCTGTCACTATGCCAGCCATAGCTGTCCAAAATGATGATGTGAAATATTTTAGTGATTTGTAAAAATTAAAAATCAATTCAGCATAATGGGGCATTGAAACCCAAGATCATGGAAAATAAACAGTTTTCCTGCTTTACCTCAACATTTATTCCCCATAAATGCACTAGTGTTTATATAGTATTATCTTGTGATTGTGTTTTATTCCCTGTAATGTGGTCATTATTGATGTCTGCAGAGCCAAGAGAAGTGGTAGGGAGTGTTTAGGGCATCCTGCAGTAGCTGATTTTTAGGGAACTATTTTTAGTTTTGTATAGGGAGTAGGAGTGGACATGAAAACTAAGCACACATGTGATTTTCATGCCTCTGAGTGGCTGCCACACATTCAGAAAAGTCCTTGGTGTATTGCTTGTAGTTTGCAGAGCAGTTTGTACTGATGTCCTGCAGAGGAAGAACAAAGTTCCAGGGGATGGAAGAATTTTTAAAAGTCACGCTTTCATACATATGCCTCCAGGCAGACAGCTGCAGTGAACCTGTTCAGGTTGGTCTGGACATCCTCCTTTTAGAGGTTTATGCGGAGAATGCTCATCAGTTCTGTGTGCTGACATGTACTTTTCAGTCATTATGGGCATTTAGCATTGTCTCAGTCTGTTTGGGCTTTTATAACACAATAGTGTAGACTGGGTTGCTTATAAACAACATCAGTTTATTTTTTCATACTCCTGGAAGCTGGGAAATTCAAGACTGAGGCCCCAGAAGATTGAGTGTCTGGTGAGGAGAGCTCTCTGACGTCTCTTTTGTAAGATCATGAATCCCGTTCCTGAGGACTCCACTCTCGTGACCTAATCAGAGGCACTATCTCACTGATGACTGTCCAGTTTTCTTTATTTTGTAAGTCATTTGCTATTTTTGCTTAGAGGCCCAAATAATCTTTTCTTTTCCCATGAAATCCAATAATTTTACTAGAATGTGTCTTGCTGTTGGGTATTCCTGGTACACAGGTACACAGTATATTCTTTCAATGTGTAATTTTTTAACTATATCTTTGTTAACTATAACAATGTATATCTTTTTATTTTAGGAAACTTTTTTTGAATTATGCTTTTTGGTATTTGTTCTCTTCCCCTGTTTGGAATTTTCTTTATCTGATATTGGATCTTCTTTGTCTGTCTTCACTATTTACCAGATTGTGAAAAATTCTACTTTTATTTCTTTATTTTGTTTTCCTTTTTCAAAATTTCCTTTCACCTTCTATGTAACTTAAGGCATTTTCTGTTGTGACTATTTGTTGTTCTAATTTTTCCTTGAGTTCTGGCACTTCATTTCTTATTTTCATTCTTGAATAGCTTGTATCATTAAAAATATATATATTTGTCTCATTTAGAATGGCTGTGTCTTTCTGGCTTGCTTTTGTTATCTGTAGGGATATTATTTTTCTCCTTATCCTTTTTTTCTTTCTTATAATAACTTTACTACATAGGATTTGACCTCAGTACTTTTCTGTTGCTTATTTTTACATGAAATTAGGTTTTTAAAAAACTTTTAGAAAGAAATGTGGCTTTAATTACCTTTTTCTAAATTTATAGTGCTTCTTCTCCTGTTGTTTTCAATAGTTTGAAAAACTGGCAGCTTGCTCTGTGAGGTTTCCTGGCACTGTTTTCTCCCCCAACTTATAGCTGGGCCTTTTCTTTCCTTTATTATTATTGTTCCATTTCTGCTCAATTTTGATTCCACTCCTAGAAGTGTCTTCTCAGCGTGGGACTCAGTCCTGATAGGGAGCACTGATTGATTATATTTTAGAGTTCAGTGGGGCTAGTGTAGCCCCTTGAGAACTTATGTCAGGCTTCTAGCACTTGCCCAGCTTTGTACTGGAAAAATCCCTCTTAGGTTCAGCTGTGGTTCTCCCATTGGCCCACTGTGGTTTTTTGAAAGTATTTTTTATTAAAAAATTTTTTTATCCTCACCCAAGGACATTTTTTCATTGCTTTTAGAGAGGGAGGAAGTGCGGGGGTAGGAGGAGGGAGGGGAAGAGACAGAAACATTGATGTAACAAAGAAACATCAATTGATTGCCTCCAATTGAGAATTGAATTGCAACCTAGGTATGTGCCTTAACCAGGAATTGAACCCACAACATTTTGGTGTATGGGATGATGCTCCAACCAACTGATCCACACTGGCCAGGACTCTCCTCTTTATTTATTTTATTGATTTTAGAGGGAAGGAGAGAGGGAAAAGGGGAGAGGAAGGAGGAGGGGGAGAAGGGAGAGTGGGAGAGAGAAAGGGAGAAAGAAACATAGATTTGTTGTTCCGCTTATTAATGCATTCATTGGCTGTTTCTTACATGTGCCCTGACAGGGGTGGTCAAACCCATAACCTGGGCATATCAGGATGCTGCTCTAACTAACCGAGCTATCCCCAGCCAGGACATGGTCCACTGTGTTTTTTTAGTGCAGTGGTTCCCACCCTTTTCAAGTGCATTACATTCAAACTCACCTCTTGCTGTGCAGCCCAGTCCCTAACAGGCCCCAGATCTGTACCAGTCTGTGGCCTGGAGGTTGGGGGCTGCTGTTTTAATGAATATTTTCTTTTTCTTAAGTCTGTCAGACACCTCTTGGTTCCTGTGTCTGCCCATACAGAGACTAATATCATGCAGATCTAATGTCATTTGATGATTTGTCTTCATCTGCTTCTGTTTGGGGATTTGAAGGTATCTTTTCACTTAGTTTTGACATAAATGTTACTTATGGGTTTGGCTTTGCTATCTGACTTTTTTTCTTTTTTAATGTGAGGATTTGGATATATTAAAAACCCAGCTGCAAAATTAGCTGCTGCCACATTAACATATATGCTCTTTAAAAAGAAATATAAAATCGTATATTTACAACTTGTTCTTTTTGCTTAGTCTTTAGTCATCTTTTATGTCAGTCTCCCTCCTCTTTGTTGAAGACTGTTGTATTCTGTGAAAGGGATATGCTGAATTATAGGACAGACAGTTTGTTGTTTCTCATTGTTTATAATTACTGAAATTCTACAGTGAACATTCTATTCATATATCACTGTGCACTTCTGCAAATGTCTCTGTTGGATAAATCCCTAGAAGTGGAATCTTCTGGGTCAAATGGAAAGAATAGTTACAGTTTTA
>PVKM010024396.1:0-20555 GCA_004027735.1 Carollia perspicillata
AACAACTATATGCCAAGAAATGTAAAATCCTGGGCAAAATGGACAAATTTCTAGAAACATATAATCCTCCCAAACTGAGTCAAGAAGAAGCAGAAAGCATGAATAGGCCAATAACAGTTAGTGAAATTGAAGCAGTAATCAAAAAACTCCAGGCATGCAAAAGCCCTGGGCTGGAGGACTTCAGAAAATAATTTTAGCAAACATTTAGGGAAGAGCTAAACCTGATTCTTCTCAAACTATTCCAAAAAATCCAAGAATAGGGAAGACTCCCAAACTCTTTTTGTGAGGTCGTATTACCCTAATTCCAAAACAAGATAAAGACACAACAAAGAAAGCTACAGGCCAATATCACTGATGAACATAAATGTTAAAATCGTCAACAAAATAATTGCAAACCACATTTAGCAATACATTAATTAGATTATACACCACAATCAAGAGGGATTCAACCCAGGGATTCAAGGATGATACAATATATGCAAATCAATAAGTAAATATACCACATAAATTTCTGGAAACAAAAATGAAAGACAAAAAGAATATGAAAGACAAAACAATACGAAAGACAAAGACCACATGATCATATCTATAGATGCTAAAAAAGCATTTGATGGAGTACAGTACCCATTTATGATAAAAACACTCAGCAAAGTGGGAGTAGAGGAAGCATACTCTCAACATAATAAAGGCCAGCCCCTGGCTGGTATGGCTCAGTGGACTGAGTGCTAACCTGCAAACCAAAAGGTTGCTGGTTCAATTCTTAGAGCACATGCCTTGGGTTGTGGGCCCAGTCCCCAGTAGAAGGCGTGCAAGAGGCAACCACACAGTGAAGTTTCTTTCCCCCTTTCTTCCTCCCTTCCCCTTATTCTAAAAATAAATTTTTTAAAATGAATAAATAAAAGCCATACACAAGAAACCTACAGCCAACATCATATTCAATGGGCAAAAACTAAAAGCTTTCCTCCTAAAAGGAGGCACAAGACAAGGGTGTCTGCTTTCATTACTTCTATTTAATAAAGTATTACAAGTTCTAGCCACCATGACCAGGCAAGAAAAAAGAAATAAAAGGTATCCAAATTGGAAAGGAGGAAGTAAAACTGTCACTCTGTGCAGATGACATGATAGTGTACATAATAAACCTTAAGACTCCACCAAAAAACTACTCAAAATAATAAATGAAGTTGGCAAAATGGCAGGATACAAAGTCAATAGTCAGAAATTGAACGCATTTTTCTACATTAATAATGAAATATCAGGAACAGAAATTAGGAAGAAAATCCCATTTACTAAAGCAACAAGAAAAATAAAATGCTTAGGAATAAACTTAACCAAGGACTTAAAAGACCTGTACTCAGAAAATTACAGAACACTGAAAAAAGAAATTAAGGAAGACACAAATAAATGGAAGCATACACTACTGTGCTCATGGACTAGAAGAATTGACATCATCAAAATGTCCATCCTACTCAAAGCAAACTACAGATTCAATGTAATCCCTTTCAAAATGCCAAGGACATATTTCACAGATATAAAACAAATATTTCAAAAATGTATATGCACAGATATAGAACAAATATTTCAAAAATGTATATGCAACAATAAACAACCCCAAACAGCCTCAGCAATCTTGAGAAAGAAGAACAAAGTAGGAGGGATCACCATACAAGATATCAAACTCTATTACAAGGCCACTGTAATCAAAACAGTCTGGTACTGGCAAAAGAACAGACACATAGACCAATAGAACAGAACAGAGAGCCCAGAAATAAACCCATATCAATATGGTCAGTGAATATTTAACAAAGGGGGCAGGAACATAAAAATGGAGTAAAAATAGCCTCAATAAATGGTGTTGGGAGATTTGGACAAAGATAGGCAAAAAAATGAAACTTGCCCACCAACTTATACCATACACCCAAACAAACTCAAGATGGATAAAAGACTTAAATACAAGTTATGATACCAAAGAAGTCCTAGAGGAGAACATAGGCAAGAAAATTTGATATCCCACACAGCAATATTTTCACTGATACATTCCCTAAGGCAAGGAATATAAAGGAAAGAATGAATAAATGGAACTACATCAAATGAAAAAGCTTCTGCACAGCTAAAGAAAATATCAACAAAATTAAAGGGAACCAACCATATAGAAAAACGAAATTGTCAATGATAACCTGGATAAGGGTTTTTGATCTCCAAAATATACAAAGAACTCACAAGACTCCAATCCAGGAAGACAAACAATCTACTTAAAAAATGGGCAAAGGACCTCAACAGACTCTTCTCCATGGAGGACATACAGAGGGCCCTTAGACACATGAAAATATGCTCCACATCCATAGCCATCAGAGAGATGCAAAGTAAAACCACAATGAGATACCACCTCACACCAGTGAGAATGGCCATCATTAACAAATTAACAAACAAGTGCTCGCAAGGCTGTGGAGAAAAGGGAACCCTAGTGCACTGTTGGTAGGAATGCAGACTAGTGCAGCCACTGTGGAAAACAGTATGGAATTTCCTCAAAAAAAGCTAAAGATGGAACTGCCTTTTGATCCAGCAATTTCACTGCTGGGATTATACCCTAGGAATCCTGAATCACTAATTCAAAAGAACCTTTGCACCCCAATGTTCATAGCAGCACAATTCACAATAGCCAAGTGCTAGAAGCAACCCAAGTGCCCATCAGTAAATGAGTGGATCAAAAAACTGTGGTACATTTACACAATGGAATACCACACAGAAAGAAAAAAGGAGTTCCTACCCTTCGAGGCAGCATGGATAGAACTGGAGAGTATTACCCCAAATGAAATAAGCCAGGTGGTGAGACACAAATACCATATGATCTCACCTATAAGTGGAACCTAATCAACAAAACAAACAAATGAGCAAAATAAAACCAAAGACATTAAAGTAAAGAAAGAACAAACTGACAGTGACCAGAGGGGAAAAGGATGGGAGATAACAGGGGAAAGAAGGGCAAGGGGAAAGTCAAGGAACATGAATAGAAAATGTATGGGCATGGACAATGGAGGAGATTGACTGTGGGAGTGGTGGGGGGAAGCAGAATGAGGCAGGAAAGAACAATGGGGGGAAAGATGGGACAATTGTAACTGAACAACAAAAAAAGAAGTGGTTTCCAAAGTGTCTTGGTACTATTAAGATTTTGGCCAAACAATTCTTTGCTGTGGGGATGTCTTATGCATTGGAAGATGTTTAGCAGCACCCCAGCCTCTACTCACTAGAAGCCAATAGCGGGAGATAGCCCACATACCCAAAATATTCACATCAATCAAGTTACTGGTAGAAGTGAAAAACGTGTATTTTATTTCACAGAAAAAAAATGTCCAAATGGGTTGGACATTATATCTTCATTCTTATACCCTACTCTCTAACATCCTTGAACCTAATGTTAAGAATCTCCTGTTCTAGATTTCATGCTTTCACCATCATTCCAGTATCAATTCAGTAAACTGTTTCTCTTGTTTCTTTATCCATGGCAGGATTTGTTACTTTTTTTTGATATAGTGAGGTTTATTAATTTCTATTGAATCCTTCTCAAAAACCTAAGGTAAAGATTTTGCCCTTGAGGAGAAAATTACTTATTTTAAAGGTCTTCCACTCCAGCATCTGTGGTCCTTTCACTATAAAGCCATGTATCTTTAAGATTAGAATATTGTCTTTTGTGTGTGCATATCCCTTCACACTTGGGAAAATTACTACCTCCTGAGGAATTTCACTTTGAGCAAGTATTTCTTATACTGATCTGACGCCCATCTTCCTATATCCTACCTCCAGCCATCTGTTTTCACTCCATAGTTCCAAACATGGAATCTAATATACCTTTCTTCCTAAAGACAGCCTCTTGAATAAACACAGAGGACACAGCCTCCCTTGCTCTCTTCTGCCCACACAGCCTTCAGGTTTGCAGGTCCACCTCACCATCCTGATCATTTTCTCTGAATTTTATACTTTTACCTGGGTATGACCTCAACACTCCAAGACAATTTCAACATCAGAGTAAAAAGACCTGGAGTCTTTCTCTAAATACCTTACTTGTACCACTGCAGCCTCAGACTGAAGCAAGACTTTTTATGAATGTTATCAGTTTGTGAAGTCA
This sequence comes from Carollia perspicillata, assembly GCA_004027735.1. Lineage (NCBI taxonomy): Eukaryota > Metazoa > Chordata > Mammalia > Chiroptera > Phyllostomidae > Carollia > Carollia perspicillata. The sequence goes on from PVKM010024396.1 coordinate 4,121, forward strand.
ATGTCCTGCTAAAAAACTTCTGTGTCAAAACCCTCTGATCTCAGAAAACATGGCACCATCCTTAAGCCCAGTTTCCATGAACTCAACTCTCTAATCCTCAGAAATATCTGTAGTCAACAACAACTTGCCCACTTAATAAGCATCTTAGTTTGTCTGGAATAATAAGATGGCCAAGCAGGAAATGGGGAAAAGTAGCACTCATTCTGAAGTCCCTAAGGTAGAAAGGTGGCAACAGTGAGAATAAAAAATTGTGACCTGCTTTAATTTTCTCTATATTTCAAAAGGAGTTTTCCTATGCAGTCAGAGAAATATCCAAAACAGGGCTTTGGAGAAAGGCTAGGCTTTAGATAGGCAGAGGAAAAGACAAGGTTATTTCATGCTACAGAATGATTTGAGCAGAGATGCAGAGATGCAGAGGTGAGAAAGCCTCTGGAATACTACAGGGATATCGAGTCGTCCACACGGAGTTGCCTGAAGGAGCAGGACTGGAAAGCAGGCTGGAGTCACAGCATTGAGGCCCTTAAAAACCAGGCTGTTGAAGTCCAGCTTTCATCCTAGAAACATCGAGGAGTCACTGAAGTTTCAAAGCAGGAAAGTAGTATGATGAAAGCTATAACTTTAAAGACACTACAGGCCTCTTTACACACCAGGCATTTAATCAATGATGCTGACCGGACATATAGTTTCAAACTGCCAGGAAAGAAGCATCTTGTGACCTAAAACTTACAGAAAAATCACTTCCCTAGTGAAATCCACCTCAGCAACAACTCACTTTATCTTTCTAATTCAATTAAGGACAAAGAAAGAAAAGGAAACAAAGAATGTAAACTTAAACAAGCTAACACTGCCTAGAATGTCCAAGATTCCCTCAATTCACTCCTAAATCAAAACGCAAATTTTGCAGAAAGCTAAAAATGATATAGAGGCATTAAATATTTAGTCTTTCCATTTGCTATTATTGTTTAGTAGTTACTCAGCTGTAGCAGTCATTAACATGCTGAAAAGGAAGTTCATGTAAATTCATCTCCGGTCTGGGAATACTGCTGCTCTGATGTACTGGCTACGAGCTACATCCAGCTCAGAGGCACCATTTCCCCACAGGCAGGGCCAAATGTCTGGTTCACTCATAATTTACAAATGATTATTTTTCTAATTAATCATTCATCAAAAACATAAACAGCAACAGGGTGTGAAGTCAATGCTAGCAAAAAAACAGAAGGGTACACAGATCTGTCAATTCCTCTATGGAAGCTATGAACCAGGGCAACAAGCCTTGGTCCTACTGAGGGACCACAGTAGAGTCACCAGAGAAGGCCCCTTTGGACTGATGGAGCTGCCACTTCAGAGCAGAGCTTGCCCTTGTCCCCAGTACAACTGCCTCTCAAGCACTCTAGAGGGGATAACATATCCGTAAATGAGATCCTCACTGGTCTCTCCTTTCTCCAGATGCTCCTCCAGTGCCTAACCTCATCTTCTCACCCCTCCTTCTCCTCAAGACACACAATTAAAATACTTCCCCTCAAGGAGGGTGGGTCTTCATCATGTCATCAGCACCTATGGGGCTATTTCCAGTCTCAAGATGTCTGACTCTTAGAACTTGAAAGGCCCTTAAATATTCCCTGGTACAGGCCCTTCATTTTATAGTTGGGGAAACAACTAGGGAGGTTCCAGCATGTCCACCATTATCTATTGACCATGACTTGAGGACTCTTCAAGGAGAAGCTTTGTTCTTTCTGGATGGGTTGTCCCCTCTCCACCTCTGCAATGATTAACAGAAACTGCAATGGCTCAATAATCACCACACTGCTGCAACCTGCAGCAGACATATGCAAGATCTACCAGCCCTTAAAGACTGGCTAAGTTTTAAATATGTAAATCAGATTTCTAAAGTGGCTGTGCTAAATCAGTACTAAAAAAGCTAGTATCGGTACTATGTTAGATTTCTAAAAGAATATAAATACCCAGTGTTTTCCCAACCACCAGGATTGAGCAGCTAGACCCTGGTCTGCAGAGAAACCAAAATGATCCTAGCTCATGTCAACCTGGAAAGCTGACTGCTAACAAAAGAGCAAAGAAGACAGAAAGAGTCCTCACCACATCCTAGTATTATATCTCATTCACATGAGGCCTTACAGTCATTAAGTTTGGGACAATGTGACAGACAAGGAAGAAATGAGCCGCAATGATGAGAATGAAGTCTTAATACCACACATATAAAGCATTATCCCTGCTATTCAGGTTTTCCACCTGTACAGTAAGTGTATCTTTCCCACCTACAGAGGGACACTGTAAAGAAACAATATCCTCAGGAAGTATAAAGTTATCCAGAAGTGGAGTTCTGATGGAAGATGACCTCATTCATTTACTCCTATCATAACTAGGATATTATAACATAATCAGTTAGAATTTAAGCTTATTGGGTGCTTATGACATGCAAGGCACCATGCAGAGCACCTTACATGCATTAACTCATCTAAACCTCACAAAAACCAGAGCACTATTATCTCCATTTCACAGATGGAGAAACTGAGTCATGGTGGTTCATTAAATTGTCCAAGGACACATATCTAGTATGAAAGAGCAAGGATTTGAGCTCAGGCCTTCTGCATCAGTGACAGAATTCTTAACCACAAGTCTCCCTCATCACTTAGCCGTCTGTGACAGAAAAAGAATAAGAAAAACAGGAGATGTTTAACAAAGAACAGAACCTAAACTGGTGCTAGGAGAAATCTGATCTATCAGATAATTATACCAAAGTATACACAATATCTTTTCTAGATGCTTGGAATGGACAACAGGATTCTGGATTGGTAAGATAAGGGAAAAGGACAACCTCCACATTTTACAGATGACAAGGGTGGGGAGCAGAGCACTGAGGTGATTTGACTAAGTTCCCTCACAGCACTGCAGCCCAAGTCTCCAAACACCCAGGCCAACATTCTGTGCACAATTTGGTGCCAATTTATAGGGCTTAGTCTAGTAGTATGACCTTAACAAATGATTAACCAGTACTGAGGAGGCTGATTTCAAGGGCCTCATTGAACTTGAAACAGGACATCCTAACCCCTTCACAGATACCCTGTGCTCTATGGAACCACTGTGACAGTTTTGGATAAGCATTTTAAAAAACAGTCCTGGGGAATATTTGTGCATGCTTGCTGCGAATGTGAAAGGTGCAACCACAGAATGGAGGTTCCTCAAAAAATTAAAAATAGGTATGCTATATGACCCAGCAACGCCATTTCTGGGTAGATATCCAAAAGAACTCAAAACATGGACTCAAAGAGTTATTTGCATACCTGTATTCGTTAGCAGTACTACTCACAACAGCCATAAGATAAAAGCAATCCAAACACCATCAAAGGATGAGTGAGTAAACAAAATGTGGCATACACATACAATGGAAGAACAGCCTTAAAAAGGGAGAAAATCCTGTTACATGCTACAACATGGATGAACGTAGATATTATGGTAAGTGAAATAAACCAATCACAAAAAGACAAAGACTATATGTCAAAGACAAGAAAAAGAAAGTAGAAGAGGGCTAATGGGGGCGACGGGGAGGGGAAAAGAGGGAGTTGTTGTTTAACAGATATAGAGCAGCAACTTTCAACCTTTTTCATGGAATGCCACACAAACTAATCACAAAAATTCTGCACCACAGCAAAAAATATACTTGTGGCCAATCTTACAAAAAAAATGGGTATAATATTGATCCATTCACACCAGAAAGCTATTGTTATTTTGGCTGTTGTCACTGTTTTTATTTAACAATCTAAGGGAGAATAAGTGAGGGCCCCTGACCAAATGTCAGGTATTGCATGTTTAAAAAACTCTTGTGGCACACTGGTAGAAATTGCTACTATAGGGTTTCAGAATGGCAAGATAAAAAATTCTAGAAAATTATTTCACAGCAATATGACTACACTTTACAGTACTCAAACTGAACTATACATTTAAAAATGGTTAAAATGAAAATATAATGTGCTTTTTACCACAATAAAAAATTTTAATTAAAATATGGACAAAGGAACCCTGGCTGGTGTAGCTCAGTGGATTGAGTGCAGGCCTGCGAACCAAAAGATCACAGTTAGATTCCCAGTCAGGGCACATGCCTGGGTTGCAGGCTAGTTTCCAGCAGGGGATGCAGGAGAGGCAACCATACATTGATATTTCTCTCCCTCTCCTTCCCCTCTAAAGATAAAAAAAAGTAATGCAGAATAAAGATGTTGCAAACTAAAACACACAAAAAAAAATATGCACAAAGGACTTGAACAGACACTTCTCCAAGGAGGACATACAGAGGGCCCTTAGACACATGAAAATATGCTCCACATTACTAGCCATCAAAGAGATGTGAATTAAAACCACAATGAGATACCACCTCACACCAGTGAGAATGGCCATCATAAACAAATCAACAAACAAGTGTTGGAGAGGTTGTGGAGAAAAAAGAACCCTAGTGCACTATTGGTGGAATACAGACTAGTGAAGCCATTATGGAAGACAATATGGAATTTCCTCAAAAAACTAAAGATGAAACTGCCTTTTGAACCAGCAATACCACTGTTGGGATTATACTCTAAGAATCCTGAAACACCAATTCAAAAGAACCTATGCACCTCAATGTTCATAGCAGCACAATTCACAATAGCCAAGTGCTGGAAGCAACCCAAGTGCCCATCAGTAAATGAGTGGATCAAAAAACTGTGGTACATATACACAATAGAATACTACACAGCAGGAAGAAAGAAGGAACTCCTATGCTTCAAGGCAGCATGGATGGATCTGGAGAGCATTATGCTAAGTGAAACAAGCCAAGCAGGGAAAGACAAATACCATATGATCTCACCTTTAACAGGAACCTAATCAACAAAACAAGCAAGCAAGCAAAATACAACCAGAGACACTCAAATAAAGAATAATCTGACAGTAATCAGAGAGGAGGAGGGAGAGGGATAATAGAGGATAATGGGGGTGGGGACCTCAAGGAACATGTGTGAAGGACACACGGACAAAGCCAAAGGGGCACGGTGGGTTCAAGGGTAGGAGATGGGGAAGGATAGGAAGGGGTGGCATGATAGGTTGAAAATGGAGATAATTGTCTTTGAACAATAAAAAAATGGTGTTTAACAATATTAATTCAGTTAAACAATGCAAAACTTCTTTATTAAATGTCACACTTTGTGCAAGTGTGTTTTTATGTGTGAATAGTGACTACTATATTATCAGAAAAGCAGATAAAATTAACCACTTCTGCTCTGGAAAAGAACAAGTGTTTTGTGAAAATTCTGCAGTTAAGTGAAATAGATCTGTTCAACTGAAAATGTCACTGAAATGTTTGGAAAATAGAGTATAACTTTATTGACGAAATATAAGAGTATTTATTGTATTTCTGAATGTAGTAAAATGATTAGATAATTCAATAAATCTTCAAAATGAGAGGGGAAAAGCTTTAATAAAGAAAGTATGACAAAAAAATAGGCCTGGGATTAGTTATATTAAGTACCTGTTTAAAGTCAATTCGTATCAGACTTTATTTGAACTCATTGAATCAGTGTATATGACAAAATACTATGACAATTCTGAAGGTCCCCTACCTATACAACACTACTTAGATATTTACAAGTAAGCCAATGAATTACTTGAACCAAAGAGTTTATTCTGGAGAACTACTAAGGGATTTCTACTTAGTGTAAGGCAGCGTGCCTGAACCTATTTCACTCTGAGAATAACACACACATACAATTATTTTTTTCCAATGTAACACAAAAACGTCTATGATACTCAAAAACACAACTTACAAAAAAACTGTAATATCTACATTAAAAATACACAATGTTAAAAGAAAAAACTGAAACTAGTTTAATCAATGAAAGGTAACTGATTTCACTCAGGAGTACTTGAGTGTTAAAAAAATTTCTCATGTCTATAAATTCACTCAACTAAGGTAACACTTAACCATTTCATCCAGTTAAATAAAATGAAATGAAATGAAAATACCTCATGGGAGAGAATGTATAGAAGATTTGCTTCTCGTCCCTGTAATAAATGATTACTGACAATAGACACACAATTACATATTTTACAAGTCTACCTTGGAGAAGTGCAAAACTGCATACACACTGTCCTCTCGTCTTGATTTCTTCCAAGAAAAGAGGGACCATTACCAAAAATACTTTTTTCATTCCTTAAAACTACCAAAACTACCAAGTACATTTTATTTCAAGAAGAGTTTTCTTTTTTCACATTTGAAATGTTTGCAGAACACTCTACCACACACACCACTCATGTACCATGAAATCAAAATAATTTCAAAAATGTAATAGCTAAGATTACTGAACCCTTATATCTAAGTGCCTTATACATGTGTTAACTACATTTAATTCTTAAAACTACTGTATAAGGTAAGTTACCATTTTGCTGGTAACATAACTGAGGCACAAAGGTCACGTAGTTACGACACACTTGAGCTTGGATGTGAACACTGTTAAACAGGTTCTAGAACTCCTGCTATTTACCACTATGCAATTCTGTTTCCCATGTGATATCAATGAAAGAAACACACATGTGTATATTCTGCCATACCTCCAGGAAACAGGCCTATGGGGAAAACCAAAAAGAAACTATGAATGTCCCAACACAATGGCCTTTGGTCAATTACAATCTCTCTAGCTTTGTTTTTCTTGTGAAATAGGTGCAATACCTTCAGTGCCTTATACAGGCTGGACTGCAACAAAAACCAGCAGAATTTGGAGGCATACGCTTTACTACAGTGACAGCATGGCCAAACACTCTCCCCTGATAACTCCCTTCTTCCACTTCTCCTCTAGAGACAGGCATTTCTGTGTCAAACAAACTTTCCCATCCCCACAGAAATAACTGACTACAGAAAATGTGTAGCATCATCGGTAAAAGCTAAACAGAAGGAGTCAGCATGCATCTCTCTTCTAAGCTATATCTCCATCTGAAATATAAGACAGTGGGCAGGTTGTTTCTTTGAAATAGATGGATCTATGGTTTAAGGGCAGCACAGAGCATAAATCTGTCTCTGAATGGCTCATGCCATGTCTTTCTCGTTTTGTGTGCTATTGTGTGCTATCTGGCAATATATCTGTCACAGCTCCACTTCCTCCCTTCCACAGGAACAAAAGTTGAGAGAGATTGGAAATACAACCCCAGGCACAGCCTTATAAAAGCAGCAATTGAGCTTCTGAAAACTTAGAGCCAACTCCAGGAAAAGCACCAGTTCAGCTTCTCTGTATAAGAGGCAATTTGGTTAGGTAACAACCCCATTTCGTCATCTTTTTTGTTCAACTTGCAATGGAAATCTTATCAGAGAAACCACCACTTCCCATAAAAATTACTTGAAAAAGGACAACTTGATGCTGAGACCCAAATTAAATATAAATTGTGCTCTTGCACACAGTGCAAGAGTACATCCACAACACTGTAAGCTATGAACAGCCTATAGATAATTCTAGGTTCCCCTTGAAACTATCTGTGTAGCCTCAGGGGAAGACTAAAAATGCTAGCTGTACTGCTCTCTGTCTCCTCTCTGACCTATAGGCCTGGCTTCCCCCAAGAAACGCAGGCATGAGGATCAAGGAGGGGACAAGCTTTTCCTGTGCTTGCCCCAAAGAATATTGGCCTTTCAGATTAGCTCTTCCAGATTTCACAGGGAAGCCTGGGAACTTGGAAGGGTATTACAAAAGCCCTGTCTTTCATCTCCAAGTATCTTAAGAGTAATTTATCAATATCACTGCCAGCCTCACCCCAAGAGCTTGCTTTGGAATAACAACTGCCCTGGATCTCAGAAAGGGCTTTCCCAGAGAACTGGCAAAGATCCCCAAGTTTAAATTACTGATCCCAAAATGCAGCATAGAATCTCAGCCCATTTGAAAAGTACACTTATAAAAACCACCATTCAGGCTCAAAGCTACATGACTTGCAAATGATCCTGCTTCTGTCTAAGTTTGCTTTTGGTGCACACAACCCAGGCAATGAATGGAATTTAATACAACTACAAAATTAACAACAAATGGCCTAGTACATTTCATCTAGAGGAGTCAACAATGTAAGCAATGTCTCCAAAAAAAATTAAATCTCCCCAGGAAGGCTATAAAAATATCTGAAAAGCACCAAAATAAAATTCTGTGGTTTTGAAAACAAAACTAAAAATTAGATTAGATCAGCAACTGCACATTACCATTTCCCTAACCAAGATAAGCCTCTTAGTGAGGACAGAATACCACTTTTCTTGACTCTTCAAACAGACAACTTTTTCTTTCTACATCTTGATAAATATTTTCACTACTACTTGGCAAAGGCTGGGTTAATGCTGGGTTTTCTAATTAAGCACTCTGGTTTTATAATAGTATACAACCAATTTGCAAACAATCATAATATAACAAAAGATATTCAGCATGAACTTTAATAGCGCAATCTAGACTTCCGGCCAAGATGGAGGCATAGGTGGACACATTTTGCCTCCTCACACAACCAAAAGAAGGACAACAACAAATTTAAAAACAAAAAACAACCAGAAGTGCCATAAAATCGAACTATATGGAAGTCCGACAACCAAGAAGTTAAAGAAGAAACATTCATCCAGACTGGTAGGAGGGGCGGAGATGGGCAGGTGGAGAGGACTCACACAAGGCAGCTGGCAGACCAGGCGAAGCCGCATCTGGTGGACCAGTGGTCCCACATTTGCATGCAGATAAACCAGGAGGAAAAACTGGGGAATGAGACAGACCGTACAACCCAGGGTTCCAGTGTGGGGAAATAAAGCCTCAAAACATCTGACTGAAAAAACCTGTGAGAGTTGAGGCAGCAGCAGGAGAAACTCCCAGCCTCACAGGAGAGGTCGTTGGAGAGACCCACAGATCCTGGAATGTACACAAACCCACCCACGCAGGAATTAGCACCAGAAGGTCCCAATTTGCTTGTGCATAGCAGCAGAAGTGACTGAAAGCCAGCAGAGAGCAGAGCAAATGGCACTGCTCCCTCTTGGACCCCTCCCCCACATACAGCATCACAACACAGCAATGCCTGTTGCCCCACCCTGGTGAACACCTAAGGCTCCGCCCCTTATTACATAACAGGTGCTCCCAGATCCAAAAAAGAAACAAACTCACAGCTATTAACAACCGAACCTAAAAAAAAACTAAGCAAACAACTAGAACAGGAATAGAATCACAGAAATGGAGATCACATGGAGGGTTATCAGTGGAGGAGTGGGATGGGGAGAGAGAGGGAAAAGGTACAGAGAATAAGTAGCATAAGTGGTAGGTAGAAAATAGACAGACGGAGGTTAAGAATAGCATGGGAAATGTAGAAGCCAAAGAACTTGTATGTATGACCCATGGCCATGAACTAAAGGAGGGCAATGAGGGTGGGAGGGGGTGTGCAGGGTGGAGGGGAATAAAGGGGGGAAATGGGACAACTATAATAGCATAATTAATAAAAATATATTTTTAAAAAAGAATAGTATAAGAAATGTAGAAGCCAACGAGCTTATATGCATGACCCATGGACGTGAACTAATGGGGCAGGGGCAGGAAGGTGCAATGCAGGTGGGTGCGGGGGGATGCAGGTGGTAGGGGGGTACAGGGCAGAGGGGAATAAAGGGAGGAATAATGGAACAATTGTAATAGCATAATCAATAAAATATATTAAAAATGATTAGATTCCCAGACTTTATCCCCTATCTACCTGCCTGTCTCATGCTGTGATGAATTCTCAGGCAAGACACACTTCTAATAATAATAAGTAAAGTTAAAATGACAACAGTCAACCTATTTTGAGTGTTTACAGTGTGCCAGGCACTGCTCTAAACAATACAGATATGTTGTTTCATTAACATGGTGGGAATTCAAATCATCCCATTTCACAGACAAAGTCATTGAGCACAGAGAAGGTTATACAGCACAGACACCATGTCAGACCCATTCTCAGAGTGAGGCAGTGAGTCTTGAGAACCATACTCTTAACTGCCATGTCACTCTGCCTCTCAACAGAGGCAGCCAGAACAGAAGACATATAAACTCCACACAAGATATTTGAAAAACATCTGGCGCATTTGCCCATTCCAGGAATCACTCATGAAATTGCTTTTCATCTATTATATGCTGAAGTTTCCTAAATAATAAGTATAGGATCAGAAAGTCAGGGTAATAAAAATGTACTCTCCTCAGCTATGTCCCAGACACAATGTGTGACCTCTGTCACTCTCTAATATTTGCTTCTCTACCTAAAATACAGGAGTAAGACTTCCTCATCCAATTTTGCTGATGGCAAATGTTTGTAATATATTGAAAATATTTCATATTTAGGAAAAACATCAACTGACTTTGGTATTGTACTTAAAGCACTTAGGAAGAGAAGTATACTCTTAACAACAAAACCACTAAACCCTTCTGATTTCAGGCTTCAAGGCTTTTGACATCAAATTATCATTCATGGCATAATAGTCCATATATCCTTTTTCCCTGAGGAGCACATGCTACAAACATAAAACTGACGTCGAATAGTTGATGTGACTTCTGGAGTAACTAACCCACATCAAACCCTAGTACACATTAACTGCTGCAGTTAACTCTATAATTATAATTATAGTAAGACCTTTCCACCTGTAAGAAATTCAGGCTATGCACAAAAACACAAATATAGCCTTATTCTGACCCAATTCTAGTGCCAAATTCTTAATGAGAATCTTGTGACAGGCAACTTATGTAGACACAAACTTGGCCATGGACATCGGTGGAGCTGGTTCTGGGTAAGTGTAGAAAACAATCTGCCAGAACAGTCATGATTGTTGCTTAACAGTCTTCTATCTCTCCCTTGGGTCCCCAAATACACATAGCTGCCAAAATTACCCCAAATGACTGCCACAATAGGCCTATCATCTCTCTAGGTTTAGGGGATATAAAGTCAGGTGAGGAGCAGGGCTTCTGTTAATACAAAGGAGGCCTGAAATATCAGAATTATCTTCTGGATGGGTGGACCTCTTATAGTACAAGCTTCCCCAAGACCTCCTGTAGGTACAAGCTTCCCCAACTAGGTGACTGTTCTAGGAACCCATCTGTATTACAGCTGGCATTGTTGTGAGAGGCTGCATTCAGCTTCAGTGAATTTTTTTTTAACTCTTTCAATGCATTTGCCCATTTCATGATGGATGGCCTATAAGCACACCTGCCCACACCATACTGAGTGTTCAAAAACAGTATGATCCCCTATTCACCCAATCTTGCCCAAGCAACTTTTTTGTTTCCCCAGATGAAAAAAATTCCTCAAAGGAAAAAGTTTTGCTGAGGTGGAAGAGATGAAACAAAAAAATGGCAGAATCACAAGGCATCAAAATCGACCATTTCAAAAACTGTTTTGAGCAGTGGGGAAAAAAGTCTCAATAGGTATAGTACACCAAATAGACAGTACTTTGAAGGTGACTGAAGTTTAAACATATATAAATAAATACATAATATTTTATAAATAAATACCAGGTTTTTGGGGGTCTCACCTCATATAATCCACAGCCAGCCTATCATTCCCTTTCTTTTCTCACTGAAAGTGACAGGGATGGCACTGCCATTTCTCTTTCAGTGCCACAATCTCTCGCCTTAACCAGACAGTCTCCTTCTGTGTTCCACTAAAGCACAGAATACAATCCCCATTTCTAAAAACACACAGTCCTTATCAAGATTTTTTTTACAGTGTCAAGAGCTAAACAGGAAAACACAAAATTAGGCTAAGAGTTCAAGTCAATTCTCTAATGAAAGTATGTAGCAACAATTTCATGCTAGGAATATGTTCTAGAAACATGATATGGACACCAGGAGCTATGAAGTGAAGTAACTACCAATCAGTGGCCACAAAATAACCAACAGAAAATGGGTTACCAGCTGTTCACAAATTCCTAGTGGTTCCCAGCATAGTGAAAGCCCAAAAATCACAATTCGCTTTTAGCTACCCTCTTCAACAAAGAACTACTTCAATTCACATGCCTGATACTTGCAACGAACATGCCAGAACCAAGAAAGAGAAGGAAATGCTACCCGCTTATGAAGATACTTAATTCTCACGATAGGACAGTCGTCTCCATTCCTGGGCCTCTTGGCCACTGAATTGTGCCACACCACCACTGGAAACCAGTCAGGGAGAGATGCCAGCTCCCTGCTGGAATAAAGAATATTTATAGAGGACTGCCTGAGTTGAGGCAGCTTATCCACTCCTTGACATGTTCTAAATGGTGTCCTTGGCTCAAGTTAGCCCTTCAGAGCTGCCTGCATGGAACACATGTCACTGGGTTATCAATATTCACTAAAAGTATAAAAACAGTTATTTCATAAATCACTGTTGTGTAGTTATACTTCATGGCCTCATCCACTCCACTGAGGAAATTTCTCAGGACAAGTTACAAATGTTTCTCTCACTGTTCTGTCCCTGTGGGGAGTTAAATAAGTAACCCACCTCTACCTATCGCAGAAGCCCCTATCCTCTGTGCTTTTGCCCATTAGCCTCAACATGCCTTTATTGTATTTTCTCTACACGTGTTTTCTTTGTCCCAATTTCTTCATTTTATTTCTTCAATTTTTTATTGTTATTTTTTATCCTCACTCAAGGATATTTTTTCATTGCTTTTCTTAGAGAAGGAGAGAGAGAAACATTAAAGCGAGAGAGAAGCGTTGACTGCCTTCTGTAAGTACGCACCTGGACTGGGGAATGGAACAAAACTGCAACCTAGGTATGTGCCCTGAGCAGGAATCAAACCTTCAACCTTTCAGTTATGAGATGACGCTCCAACCAACTGAGCCACACTGTCTAGGACCTCCTCATTTTATTGTGAATCTGTTGCATCATACATGTTCTTATAAGCCAGCTAAAAAGTTATTTCTGAGTGACACTGAAAATGAAATAAAGTAGAACAAAATACCTTAATAACCAGTATTGCCTACACAAATGGCTGCCTCACCCAAATGAACCTTAAAGGGAACAAAAAGAGTTGCCCTAAAGGGCCAGTAGCATTCTTCATAACTTCGAACTATTCATCGCCGTATCATTCATCATCATCAATCAAAACCCTGAAATCCATCTCAAACTTACAGTTGTATACCAGGCTGCCAAACTCAAGGTGGCAGGCATGCACACACACACATTCGTGAGTGCCCAAAGAGATAATCCCTCTTCATTACTTTTTTAATACCAAATTATCAACTTATAGTGACTGTTTTCATATATGCTTTCCTATTGGATCATTAATAACCTTGTTGTCAAATAGGTGAGACAAGTATTAGTACCCCATTTCACAGTGGAAAAAAAAAATTTCTTGAGTGATCTGTCCAAAGCTAATGAGTGCTGGGATGTATGCAGAAGATAGTAAAAATGAAATACAAGTAAAACAAGAAACAGATACCCACTCTGCTTAATTAATTATGCTCTAGAGTTTCACGGAGGGAGGACACACCTGTCCACAAACTTTTCCTTTTGATAGTCTTCTGGCCATAACTTATGGCCACCATATTTGATTAGGAATGATGCCAGATATCTCTGGGGCCCCACAGGTTTTTATGTGCCAAAATATTCCTAACTTGAAGCCTCAGGCCACATTTTCAACTCTCCAAAGAGTAATCCTGAAACAATTGGAATGAGCAAATGTATACTTCTTCTCTGTTCTTTCATTCTTAAATCTGTATTTATTCTCTGAAGTTCAGCTGGTATCTCAAAAAAAGGAATCTTATTTTTTCTCTCTACTGTAACTGTAATGTTTCAGAAAAGATTCAGTATGAGGATCTCCAGAAGCCAAATATCAGAAAATCGCGGAATTTCAGAGCTGAAAAGAAGCTCAGTAATACCAAAGAGGAGTTAAGGAGATAGTGCATCTTCAGTCATGCTCACTCTGGGCCTGGAAAGGTCATTTCCACTTTCTGCACTCTTTTGGATCTTGCCCATCAAGCTCTGAATTCCAGGATTCAACCGTAAATTTAACCTTAAAAACATAGATTTTGGGCAGAGTTGGTTGGAGAATCATCCCACACACCCGAAAGTTGCAGTTTGATCCCCAGTCAGGACACATACCTAGATTATAGGTTCAAACCCCTGTCAGTATACGAATGGGAGGCAATCGATCAATGTTTTTCACATCGATGTTTGACTCTCTCTCTCCCCCCTCCCCTTCCTCTCTCTCTTTTAAATCAATAAAAACATACCCTTGGGTAAGAATTAAAATTAAAAAACAAAGTTTGGGGATGGGGCATTTATGGAAAAACAATAAAGTAGTAGCCACTCTGATATATAAGCTCCTAAATCACCTGTTTAATAATATAAATCATAGCAAAGTCATCCAAGTAGAAATGTTGGATCCCGCAAAGTCTGAAGTCTAAAGTCTAAAAGTCGTAAAGTCTGAAGTTTGGATCAAAAGTCTATGGATTGATCCAAGCCCTACTGTTCACTACGTAAACTGACTGTAAAAGCAGAAATCAGGCCTCCAGCTCAGCACCCTCGGATCTAGGACAAAGCACCTGGCATACAAATGGCAGTCAATACATACTCAAAAGAAGTGAATGAATAAAATAACTTTATAGCCAACCAGAGTATAAAGATGGTAGAGCCATTTTCTACCTACATAAAACACACTACACATACCTATACTTTGTAAAAGGAAAAAAAGGAAAATTTTTTAAAATTTTCTTTAAAGGGGAAAGAAATCAGCTTTCAAGTAGCTTTTGAAGCCAGAGTTTATCTTGTCCAACAAAATTTGCATTTTATGGTATGGTGTCCAGATGGGTACTTAATGGGGTAAGTATTTCATAATGTATATAAACGTCTAATCACTATGTTGTATACCTGAAACTAATATAATATTGTATGTTAATTGTAATTTTTAAAAAGGAAAGGGAATTCTGCCCCATGCTGCAACATGGATGAACCTTGAGGGCTTTAAGGCCAGAGAAAATAAGCCAAGTAGTATATGTTTCCACTTATATGAAACACCTACAGTCAAACCCATATAGACAGAAAGGAGAATTTGGTTGCCAGGAGCAGGGGGCAGAGGGTGAACAGGGAGTTACTGTTAATGGATACAGGGTTTCTGTGTTACAAGATGAAAAGAGATCTAGGGATGGATGTGGGTGATGGCTGCAGAACAATGTGAATGTACTTAATACCACTGAACTGTGTACTTTAAAAAAAGGTGAAGACATTAAATTTTATTATGTGTATTTTATCACAGTAAGTTTTTAATTTACCTTTTATGAAATATTTACATATTAAAGAGTCCAACTGATCCCATTTAATTTAAATAGCAGAAAATAAATATTTTATAATATCTAAATATTAGGAAAAACTTAAATGTCAAATAATAAAGGGTTAGGTGAACAATAATATATCCAAATAATGGCACCATACATAGCTATTAAAATTAACTACACAAAATCTTGAAACCTTATGCCAAAATATTACAATATAATAAATCAGAACATCAAGTTTAGACACACTTACATGTATATATATGTGTATATTTTTATTGAAATCTGAATCCATGGGAGTGGACAGAATACGGTATGTGTCTCCCCAAATACTGAGAAGATACATGTCAAAAAAGAAAAGCGAGTTTCTGTTAGTGGCAGGAATACAAGTAACATTTTTGCTTTGTGTTTTTGGGGCATTTTCTGTATTTTTATACACTAAACATACATATAATAGTGAAACACATTACACATACAGAAAATTCTATAAAACATGTCTATGTTCCAGAAGAATAATAACATGAACACTATCGTAACCACAGTTATGATTTAAGAAATAAAACATTATAGTACCCCAAGGTCCCCTTATGTGTACCTCAGTAATCCAATGTCCTTTCCCCCTCCTACAATCTTTCTCATTACTACCACATACTATTATTATTTATATGATATGATCTGGAAAAAATGATAGGTTCTTGCTATAGGTATAAAAATGCAACCCATTCTGGGAGGGAGGATAAATTGTTTATATTTTTAACAGAACATGATTTTGGTATCTTTTCTAGGAATGTACTTGTATCCAATCACATGTCTTGCCTCATCTGGTATGAACTCATGGCTAACCATAACTTAGGAAAGATGGGCAGCATAGGGCTAAATCTGACCTAATGCCAGTACCGTTGTTCTAGCTAAGTGACATAGCCAACTACAAAGTAATTTAACAACAGTTTTGCAAGGAACTACAAGCAAATTGATTGCTAGGTTCATGAAAAAGATACTTAGTTATCATAATCGACAGAGTATCTTCACAAAGATTGCCCCATGCTAAGAGGTATTGGTCTGTGTATTTTAAATACTGTACAGTAATAATGGATAGATAGTTTCCTTCCTTCCTTGAGTAATCTTTAAAGTAGAACAGCCATGACTACCATGTTTTAATAGAGGGTATGGTGTACTATATGTGCACTTAA
>PVKM010024397.1:0-20528 GCA_004027735.1 Carollia perspicillata
CTTATTCTAGGGATTTCACACAGTATTGCGGGGATAGCTAGTAGCATCGTAGCTAGTTCAGGTCACACAGGAATAGTAAGTATATCAGAGATGTGACTTTTGGTGAGAGGTATCAGTCATTCCTGTTCTGCGTCCATTCATTTGCCCCCATTCTGCACTCCTCAGAGCAGGCCCAGTGCCATTGAGAGAGAGGAGCAGTCAGAGGAGGGATCAGAGAGTACGCGGGGGCATGGATTGTGTCTATTAGGGGCAGAGGCCCCACCAGAAAGCTATAGCCACAGGGGCTCTGTGGGTTTATTGCCTTCCGAGAACAACCATTTCCTTTCTAGCTTATTTCAAAATAGGAATGCATCACTACATTAAAATAAGTAAATAAATAATGAGTTTGAAACCTTACAAAGTGTAATTTAGATTTATATCACCTGCAAGCACATGAGTTCATCAGGAGAATTAAGAAGATTGATACTGTCCTGGCTGGTGTGGGTCAGTGGACTGAGTGCTGGCCTGACAACCCAAGAGTCACTGGTTCAGTTCCCAGTCTGGGTACGTACCTGGGTTGCAGGCCAGGTTCCCGATAGGGGGCGCATGAGAGGCAACCACACATTGATGTTTCTCTCCCTCTC
This sequence comes from Carollia perspicillata, assembly GCA_004027735.1. Classification (NCBI taxonomy): domain Eukaryota; kingdom Metazoa; phylum Chordata; class Mammalia; order Chiroptera; family Phyllostomidae; genus Carollia; species Carollia perspicillata. The sequence goes on from PVKM010024397.1 coordinate 624, forward strand.
TTCCCCTCTATCTAAAAATAAATCTATTAAAATATTTAAAAAGGATTAAACTAAAGGGATGGCTTAATTCATGACCTTTATTGTTTTCATTTATTTCTACACTGTGGCAAGTTTGAAAATAGAGAAAGCTGTGATAACTATAATTTTTAATGTGTTGAATTTAAAATAAGTGCTTTTCCCAACACTTAACCATAGATTGCCAAGTGACAGGCCATGACAGGCCCAACCCAGTTACTAAAACAGTGGAGTTTTAGAGCCATTGGAGCTCTTCAGGTTCAGCCTACTCCCCTCATCACACAACAGAGGAAACTGGCCTCCAGGGTAGCTGAAGACTCACTCTGCGCACAGCTGTAGTCAGTGGCAAAACCCGGCCTGGGGCCCAGATGTCGAGACCCGGCCCACACTTTTCTCATGACGTCACGGCTACCTTGAAACTCCAGTTCTGTGAACATCTGGCTTCTAAAATACAAGGAATTCTACCTAAAGAAAGTCCATTCATGGGTTACGCTATCTCAAGAAAGTGTAACACCCCCAAATTTTATAAATCTGGGTCCCTGACTCTTCGCCCTTATTTCTAGAGAAGGAAAAGAACAACAGAGCCTCCCTGGTTTGAGCACCGTCAACTCTCACTGAATGGGAGGAGCTGTGTCCTTGGATGTTGTGTCAGGCAGCACTTCCTTGGCAAAAATACAGCATTTGCTGCACGAAAGATGAACGTAACAGAATTGAGGTACTGGAACTGCACGTGGCAGTCTCTGACATGTCCCCTTCGGGCGGTTGATTTCCACTGGACTCACAGATTGTCCTTGAGCCAAGACTGTTCCTAACAAGTCTTTCAATGTGGGACAAATATCTGGTTATTTTTCAGCCATAAACTTGTTGTCAAAGAAAAGAAAGGATTTTAGGTGGAATTAATCCAGAGTATGTAATTGCTATAAATAAAATTCACTAGGTAACAATCCAGCCCTTCAGTCTCGTGTATTCCCGTAGGCAGTCTTGGGCCTTCAGTTCACTGAACCACTCTTTTTCTATTAAAATGTTTAATTATTTTGTCAGAATAAATGCCTGCATTAAATGAAATTTTCTGGGTTGCGAATATCCTTCCCAAAGCATTCCAGTGTATTTGAGAAACCATTTTACTTCATAATTGCAAAAGTCATTTTTTAATCATTTGGGTTTTTTTTCATTTGATTTACTTAAAAGCTGTTGATAAAAGATTAAGAGGAGCATAGAATTCAGAAATCATTGGAAACAGTTGTCAATTTTATAGTTCTTAAAGAAGCATTAAAAACTTCACACTTAAATAAAGATCAAATTTGCTGTTCATATGCATGAAAGATTTAATGGCATACAAATTGGCAATAATTGTTCTGTTTAAAAGGATTAAATTAAACCTAAATCAATAATAACATGTGCAGTTTCAATTTAACCGGCTACTTTAAATAAAGTAGCAAATAAATAACTGCTAAATGATTAATAGCAATGCTTTTATTCACCTTCTCAACAGGCAAAATGGCCAGTTATTGAAAATTTTATTATGTGTGCAAAGGATGTTAATTGTGCTAGAAACATGCTCTAATTTTAGTAATTTTTTGACTGAATACTGTACTGAATATGAGGCTTTTCATTAAATGGAGATTTTATTTTGTTTTGTTTGAAGTTGTCACAGTCATTAATCAAATATGGTCCATTAAAGCCAGCAAGTGTCACGGCCCATGCATGAGAGACCCCCGCCCCTTCCTCCCTGCATCCGCGTCTAACCCGGTCTCTGAAGAGGAGACCTGGCATCTGTTGTCTGAACGCGAACAAAAGCGCTTCGTGCTCACTGTCGGAGCAGCGTTTCTCTCAGACGCGGAGGGGAGAGGTGCCTGCTCTGTATGGAGATGGTTACCGATGAAGGAGCACTTCACACTCGGTCTGTCCCCGCGTGTTGACCCGCACCACGAAACACAATTGAGCATCTCAGCACACATGCCCAGCACAATGGGGTTCTTTAGTGTCGTGTTCTATTTCCACCATTAGACTTGCTTCTGTAAAGGATTACAGCTTTCCATGCTCATGATTTGGCAAAACATAACCTCCCGTGTGTCCCAACGTGTGATTTCCACCGAGAAGGGGAAGGGGGGGGGGGATATTGTGAGAGAGTCGTCACAGGTGTAAATGGTGAAGTGTGATTAGTGCTCTGTTAAGAGCTGCATTTTCAGATTCTATCTTGTATGTATACATTATTAGAGTGTCTCTTCAAATGATTGGTTCAAAAACATTTTTCTTAGCTGAAGTTGTTCATTTTGTCTGATTTGTTTCAAAACCCTCTGTAGTTTCTAGATTCTACTTTAAAGATCACTCTTGCTTCTGTGGCCTTTAACAATGGAAATTTACTGGTGTGGCTCGGCTGATTGGAGCATTGTCCCAGAGACCAAAAGGTTGTGGGTTTGATTCCTCATCAGGGCACATACCCAGGCTGTGGTTTCAACCCCTGGTCATGGCGCCTGTGACCAGGAGTTGTACGAGTCAACCAATCAGTGTTTCTCTCTCACACTGACTTTCTTTTCCCTTTCTCCCTCTTTCTCCCTTCCTCTCTCATTGAAAACAATGAAAACAAAATGTCCTTGGGTGAGGATTAAAAAAGTAGAAATTTGTTGAGGCTAGAATTTCTGAAGGTCTAAGTAGTTTGATTCTCCTAGTTTTGGTCTTCCTCACCATTTTTCAGCAGTTCTTAAAATATTTTGTCACGCAGAGACACTGACATTTCTTAATCTCATTTCCTAAATCACAGTTTTAACAGATTTGTCCATGACGTTGAAGTCGTGTTAAAAACTGAATTTTTAAACGTGTTAATTTTTTCAGGCCACTGAGTTGCCACTTAGTGCATCACAAGACAACTTTGTACCCTGGCAATAACGTAAGCTCTGGGGAAAGTACCCTGGGGGCCCATCAGCAGGAAGCACAGTACATGACAATGTGGCCTCGTGGCCACCGAAGGTAACACACAGCAAGCCAGCGGCCAATGAGAGTGCTCACTGGAACACACTCAGAGGTCGACCTCACCAGGTCCTTACTCTGTGTGAGGGCATAGTCCTAAGCTTTTATGCATTTTTAAATTTGCTTAATCCTGTCAACCACACTCTGAGGTAGGTACTATTATAAACCATGCTGTGTTACTGATAAGGAAGTGGAGGCACAGAGAAGTTTACTGACTGGCCCATGCACACACAGGAACTGGTAGCACCAGGAACTGAGTGCAGGCAGTCGGATTCCAGGGCCCTTATCCCGAGACACTCTGCTACGCCCCTTCTCAGAACCAGAGTACTCCCCGTGGTCACTCAGAGAAGCGCAGCAGCTGGGAGAGTCCCTGGGACTGAGGAAGGTCTACACCGCGACTGACTAGATGTCACGCCATTGTCAGCTGGTGCTGATCAAATATGATGACCAATCTGAGTGCCGGTATTTTCAGTAGTTTTACTGCACAGCTGGAAGTCGGAATCCATTTCCTTCAGTCATTGAAGACCAAGTACTTTTTTTTAAGAGTAGACATTCCTTGGTTATTGAGTCTTTTGTGCGTTTATCATAGGATCATAGAACAATAGAGTTGGAATGGACGTTGTGATATATTCTAGCAACTGAATCTGGAAATAGGAGGTTAACATATTTTCAGTGACAAACAAGGTTGTGTCCTCCTATTTTAAATGCCCATAATATTCTGTGTCTCCTTGCCTATCTAATTTGTTACTTGATTATTACAGCTGGTACAACAAGCCGATCTTCCTCACTAGCACGCAGGGTCCATCAGCCTGCTTCTGTTTTGCTCACCACTCCATCTTCAGTGCCCAGTACCTGGGGAGCCACTCAGTACATATCTGTTGACTGGCCAACTGACTGACTGATCCATTCACTAACTTCCATGAGGCAGACCCTGTGACAGTGAGTGCTTCACTGCCACCTTTGGGAACAGCTGCATGATTAAGGGCCACCTCATGGACAGGAGCCAGGTTCTGGGACAGACTGCCAGGTCTGTATCCCAGCCCCTCCCTTCATTAGCTCTGTGGCCTTGTGAAAGTTCCACAAGCTCTCTAAGGCTCGGTTTCTTCATCTATTAAATGGGGATAAAAATAGTACTGACCTCATAGCATTGTACTAGGAAAAAAACAGAGATTCACTCCAAGCACTCCCTAGGCCAGCACCCAGGTCTTTCCCCATGAAAAAGGAGCAGGACAGTGGTCCCCATGAGATGGGTCACTTTGAAAGGTCTCCAGGCGAAGGACTACCTGTTCTAACACCTTCCGGCCCCCCAAAACCCTCATAGCCTCTGTAGATAATTCCTTTCAAAAGCTCATCATTTTCACTGTCCAAAAGTGTTTGTGTCACTATGCCTTTGTTCTCTAATTACATTGTTTTTGTTGATTAATTCAAACCCTGAAATTAATTTAGTCGAGCCAAGCTCCTTCACGGAGTTTACGAAGCCCCTCAGGACGCGCCCTCTCCCCACACAGAGTTTGTTCCTGGGCAGCACCGTGTGTCCTTTCCCCCCCATTCTTTTCCCTGTGGTTCCCTCGGCCTGGCACACACTTCCTGCCCTCTTGGCCTAAGGCCTCAGCTTCTCCTGACCCTGCTGAGTTCTGAGGGCCCCGGCGTCACTCCTGTTGGCATTGCTCCTTTCCTGGTCTGCTTCCCGCACTAGGCTGTGAGCCCACCGCGGTGTTCCTCAGGCTCCCGAGCACTCAGTAAACACCTGTCTGATCAATGCGTGAGCAAATGGATGAGGGAAGTTCAATTCTGTCGAGTCCAACAAATCAATGCAGAGAGTTAAGTTCACTCTTTCCTTTCAATGTGTCATGGATACGGTGAAACAGCACCTTTCTTCATTAGAAAATGTCTTATATCTTTGCTTCCTTGAAGCTATACCTGGGGCGGGCCTTGCCTTTCATGCCCACCTAAACAACCACAGTGGAACCTTACCTGTAACAGTGCAAGCTAAGCCCTAAAGTCAGTCACTGATCTGGTCCAATGCAAGAAGCTTTTCTGCATGTTTATATTCTAATTTACTACTACTGGTTTTTAAAATAAATATTGAGTACTACATTTGTGTCGACTAGAATATTTTTAGAGGCTTGGGTATTTATTTAAGAAACACTCACTGATTCTTCTGTCTCTGGCAGAGGGCAGAGGACTAGGTGAGTGAGGGGAGGCTAACCCGCAGTGCCTGGTGCCCACAGCCGTAACCAAGTGAGGGGACAAGGTCCCCATAGTGAAAAGTGAAATAAACCCAAATACAGAATCTTAATTCAGATATAATGCCTCATTTTGATCCTTAAGAAATCCCGAGAAATAGAATAAATATAATTCATCCCACTTACAGCGGAGAGACGCTGGCTCGAGGGCACATGATCTGCCGGCTGGTGCTTAGGCAGGTAGTGACAGACCCGAAATTTAAGCCCAGGTCTGTCCAGTCCCAAGTCCTGCGTGTCCTGCTGGACAGCTCCATGCCCCTAAGACACACCCAGTGAGTCTTAGAACAAGCAATAGGCAGAGCCAAAATTGTGGTGAGTTCCCGTGATGGAACATCAGACAGGAAAGCTTATCGAAGCCCCAGAGACGTCAGTGTCGTGGTGTGTAGGGCATGGCAAGTCACACATTCTGGTGCTCAGTTTCCTGATAGATGAGGGCCATCTTCATCCACGCATCTTGTGGAGGAATGTATCCATTCTTCCCCTGATATGTGGCAAAGGAAGACCCACCTGTTCCGGAAAGTTTTCCATCTTAATATGTGAACTAAAAAATTCACAGTGACAGTTTAGCAAGACATGGGAGTTTCGGCCTTTTGCTCTAGTTTTTGCTTTCCATCAAATCAAAGAAATCTAGGTCCACGTTAAGAAGAGTAAATTAGCTTTAGGTGCACCATTAGTTTGTTTACCCAGCATAAAATTGTGTCCTCTGTAAACGGGAATATCAAATAGCATAAAAAAGCTGGCTGATTTACATTTTCCTTTTTGATTAGAGGGTTGCATCTGCTGAACTCAAGGGAGGAAAATCTCCCCCATTTAGCTTTTGAAGATCAAAGGAACCGGTAAATATGCCATATTACCAGGTTTTTTTCTTCTTTTTTGGTTAAGACTAGAAGGTGCTTTACAAATTGAGACTGCCATGGGGAATAGAGAGGACTTTATTTGGGGTCAAGTTCACTTCCCTCAGCCAGGACAATCAGTTTAACCTTTTATTCAAATAGGGCTGCCCTACAGCTTCAAGTAAACCCTGACCTGTCTGCTAGTTTTCTGTGCAGAGACCTGAGCCGCCACCTGATTCTAAATCTTGGGGATTGTTCTGGAGTGCGTTTGATAACATCGACAAACACAAAATGAACTGAAAAGTAAGACCATTGAAACGAAGGAGAAGCTGTGTAGGAATTCAGTTGGGATAAATCTTGTTTCCTCCTGAAAGGGAGTAGTTTAAGACAAGTGTCCGGGTAACACTTGTGTTTTCCTTCTTAGATAAATAGCCAAATGTGTGTGTGACCAGCTAACGCGTGAAGTGAGCTTCGTCTTCAGCAGCTGAAATACTTACGGTGTGCATGAGTAATAGCGTTTCTCGGACCACAGTCATTGGCTGGTTTGACATTAGAGACACTTGTGTGTCAGTTGTTTTCGGCGTTTAGAAATTAACCGTCCCTAGTTTCTAGTCCCTATTTTAATAAACTTGAATAATTAAGACCTTTTTACCCTTATGGGTGGTGTGCAGGCCTAATTTGAAAATGCCCGAGACATGTCTTTAACATGTCGATAGTAAAAGGAAAATAATAGGAGACGGGTTGAGATTGATTTCAAATAAAATGAGCGACTCAATGTAACGGAGTAAATTTACCTTAAGTACTTGCCATTTCTTTTCTGCTTTGGGCAGCCAACACCCAGAAGAAGACAAATACTCGGATCTCCGCTATGACCCAAACTGGAAGAGTAAGAGAGAAGAAGGGCAGTCACTGAGTGTGGAGACGTCGCCAGAGTCTCCAGACAGCTCCACAGAAAATCTGACTTTGGGTCCACTCTACCCTTCCAGGGAGACTTCTCTGGAACTCTCAGGGGGGAAGGGCGAACAGGAAAAGAGCCCACAGAGCGAAGCCTCCTTACTTGGTAGTGAATTTCTGAGCCCAAACTACGTGCGTGGTGCCCCTCGCAGCAAGCTGTTCTCAGAGTTGAGCGACAATGACCTGGCAGAGATGTCCAGCAGCCTGTCTCCGTACTCAAAGAGTTCCAAGTCACGTAAAGAGGTTTCCTCGTCAGGACCGCGTGGCCCTCGGCGAAGGAAGTCCAAACAATATTTTGTGGAAAAAAATAAGCTGACTTTGGGATTCCCTACCCCTAAGATGGACTCTTACCTTCAACTTCACAACAGAAAAAGGGAGGACACGCACACAGAACAGGTATGCAGCAGTTACTTAAAAATCTTACCAGAGCGCTCTCCCTCCTGGGAGCTGGCCCCATTCTTCCCATCCCCGCACCCCGCACTAGCTTCACCCTTCCCTCTCCCGATCTCCAAGGGCCCCTTCTTTGGACTCTGGAACTTGTTTTCTGAGCTCATTTCTTCTGCCTCTCAATTCTCCTACCTCTGTGACTGTCTAAATAAACTTTCTCTTATAGTTTGAGTCTTGGCTCTGAATTCTTTCCAGGCCAGAGCTCAAGTTATAAAGAAAAAAAAAAATGTCATCTGAAGCACTGAACTGGAATTTGCCTTTGTTCACAATGGCTGGGCATCACTTCGTAGAGATAGTGGCGGCAGTGTTAACACCTGCCTAAGTAACTCTAATGCCCTAGGGAATTATTCCACAAATTCCTAAGGGGAAAATAAAAGTTGTGAATGGTTTATAGTCCTGTAATTGCTGCAATTCAGTTATTATCTCTAAAATGTTCTCATTCAAGGAACTATAGACTTTCTTTAAACTGCACACTCCAGTGGAGAAATTTTGATTCCCCCTGTGGCTTGCCTTTGCAGCACTGGTTTCCAACCTGATTAGCTGCCCCCAACACATTGGAGATGACAAGACGTTCAATAGTGGCAACTCACGTACAGAAGTGATTCTCAGTCAGATCCTGTGTACTTACTGGGTGGGAGTGGGAGGAGGGCAGATACAACATGTGGTATTTTTTAAAATCCAAACTATTCTATTACCTTTCCAACTCCCATTGATAGTCCCTACAACATCCTTTATTATCCTATCCCAATTAAACCTTAGTCCGTCCATCTGCAAAATTAGAATAATAATAAATGTCCTCCCTTGTTCATCTGACCATTTTGAAGGTAAATTCTATCCTGGATGATGGATTCAAAACCTACTGAATCCAGTAAACTTAGTTCTATTTCATGGGTGCAGGTAAAGGTCATATCAACCCACCGTGTAATGAATGGTTCCGCTGTGGACACGAGAAGAGAGTGTGGTTGAATCAGAGTGTCCACCACCCTTATCGGGGGAGCAGCTTGAACTGCATCGTCTGCTGTGGTGGGGTCAATAGCAGAAGGAGACCTTATGACATTAAGTGGGGATTCCCGCAGGCCTATTCCAAACCTAAACTGGTCTCATCGAAAGTGCTGTAACCTGGTTTAACCTGTGTTTTCTGATGGAACAAGAGAGATGGGGTGAACACTTGTGATTATTTTCTTGATTTAGAAGCTCCCTTGAGAAGGAGCACCTTCCCAGTTCTAGATGACATGCTGCCAATTCATGACTCGCTTAATAAAGCCAAATAGATACTTAGGTTTTAAGAAAGAAATTTCTTTTATAGGCTTAAAGAATTATGTCACATCCTTGCTTTTGTGATTAATAATAAAACAGAGTGGGTGTCGTATATTTAGCTGAATTGTCAAAACAAATATTTAGCTGAGTTGAAGCAGAGTTTTCAACATTTTGACCCAGTTTTAGATGTTTAATCGACTTTTTTGTTTCATAAAACCAATATGAAATTTTGAATTTTGATTGCTCATTTCAAATTATAAATAAATTTGATAGCCTAGTATATGTGAAAAATATTTATAGCTAATTATTTCTCCCAGGCTGGGATATGTTTCAATTTATTTTAAAATGTGTTGTCAAAAGAAGCTGATATAAAAGGGAGGAAAATAGGCTAAAATAAATAGTTATATTTCTAATAATAAAAAGGAAAAATGTTAAATATAAACTCTTCCATTGCTGATATTTGATTGTTAATTTTTTAGTAGTTATAATTTAATTTACTAAACCTTATTGGGTTGAGTTGATTGTCAGTGATTCCACAGCGTAGTTCTCATTATGCCAAGGAGACTTTAAAGCACTGTAGGCCCTCCCAGTCTTTAAGCTCATGAATTAGCCTTTAGCCATTGGCCTTGTCCATTGCTTTCTCCAGGTTCAAGTATCTGAGGGCTGGTTGCTAATTGTATTCAAAATTGTTCCATAACCACTTCTAACATATATTTTCCTCATTTTATATTCTTTTAAAAGGATAAAACCTAGTTTGATCTAACAATGATATAATGATATATATAACTTGTTAGTCCATATTATAGTCAGTAGCATAAAACATACTACTTTAAAATAATTATTTAGTTTAAGAACCGTGTAGTCTATTGTGCCAGTGCAGATTATATATCTTCTTATGAGCAGAAACTGTGCTTTGAACATTTTTCTAAAGATTTTATTTATTTATTATTAGAGAGAGGGGGAGGGAGGGAGAAGGAGAGGGAGAGAAACATTGACGTGAGATCACATCCGTTGGCTGCCTCTCACATGCCTCCAACTGGGGACCTGGCCTGCACCCCAGACATGTGCCCTGCCTGGGAACTGAACCAGCAACCTTTTGGTTCGCAGGCTGGCACTCAGTCCACTGAGTCCCACCAGCCAGGGCTGAACTTATTTTTAATCTTCATAGTAACTAGCCACCCACACTGCAAGGACTCAGTAAATATATGGGGATTGAAGACTACATCTCTTCCATTACATCCAGACTCGATCCTCTTTGCTCCGACTTGAAGTTTATGTGGGGAAAAAGGTATTCCTAGAGCAGTGGTTTGAACTCCTGGCTGGATATTAGAACCTCCTGAGAAACTAAATGCTGGGAAAAAAGTGATTCTCAGCTTCATGCAGGCCACTCCACATCTCTGAGTGAGAGCTTGAGCATCAGAATTTTTTAAAGACCCTCAGGTGACCCTGATGTAAAGCCTGGTTTGAGAAGCTTCGCCTGAGACGGAGCAGAGGCTCTCACCCTTGAGTTCATGTTGGAATCACTGGAAGTGTTTAAAAATGCTGACTCACTGTGTGAAACCCTGAAATTCTCATTTAATTCATTTGGGGTGCCTGTAAGCATGGGGAGTTTTCAGGGCTGGCCGAGGCCGGTCACTGGTCCAGAGCAGTGGTTCTTAGTCATTAGCACGCATGAGGTCATCTGGGGGCTCGTTAAGCCAGGTTGCTGGATGAGCCCAAGGACTTCTGGTTGGGGAGGTGTCAGGCTGGGCCCAAGGGTCTGAATTTCCTACATGGTTCCAGAGGATGCCCCTTCTGTTATCAGGTCTGCACTTTGAGAACCACTGACCTTTTGCTTCTCCAACTTTAAAGTACTAATGAACTACCTCAGGGTCTTGTTAAAATAAAGGCTTCGACCTAGTAGGTCTGGGGTGACACAAGAGCGTGTGTTTGTAACAAGCTCTGAGGTGACGCCAAGGCTGCTGGTCCACGAACCACACTCAGAATGGTGAGCGGCAAGAGTATAAAGGACGTAAAGCGTTTATCAGAAAACTAAAGCCAAAGTGGGGTAAGTGAGTGCCCAGAGGGCTTCGGTGATCTCAATGGCCTCTGGGGGTGTTCCTGTGACTGGGAGGCAGGAGGTGTGAAGTCGGGTGGCAGGTCAGCCTGCCAGCATCCTTCTGTAAGTCTCTCATGTTTGAACATCTGGTTTCCTCTTCCAATCTCTTTAAAGAGGTGACAGATGTCTTACAACTAGGAACATCGAGAGGGTAAATAACATCTATTGTTGAATGAATGAATGAGTGAATCTCAATTACTATTACACACAACCAAGAAGACTCAGCTTTTTATTTTTTATTTTTTTGTAAGCACCCATGCCCCCTTTGAATCAGACTTAAGGGTCTTCAGTAGTGTGTTGTATTTTGGAAGATTTGAAAGCGAGTCTAAGAAGTTTATAACATCCCAAAAAACCTCTGGATAATTTCGTTAAAATAAGACTTGAAATGATTATGAGGTTCACATGAAAAATTGGCATGAATAATAAAGACAGCTCTGGAAATTAAAAGTCCTAAGAGAATATAGCCCTACTAGATAGTATAGCGTATTATAAAGCCTCCATAATTAAATTTTAAGGTAGCATTTAATGCATATACTGATAGAGAAATGGAAGAGCAGAAGAGAAAGTCTAGAAATAGAACCAAATTCCATATGAGAATATACGATCTGAAATGAAGATTTATTTGATAAAGGCGGGGTCACAAATCAAGGAGGGAATCAGGAGTTGTTCAGTGAAACAACTGGATAAGCCACCTGGGGGAAAATAAAGTTGGATCCATGCCTCATGCCATACAACAAGATAAATTCTAAATAAATTAAATGTTTAATTTTTTAAAAATCACAAAAAACTATTAAAAATAGGAAAATTCTCTATAATCTTGAAGTTGTTTAAAATCAAGAATCTATAGATGATTGATAACTTTGACTCCATAAATATCAAAAACCACTACAGGAAGAAAGCATATGAAAGTCAAAATATAAAGAACAAACTAGGGAAAATGTTTCTAATTTATTTCACAGATAGTATACTAATATCTTAAATACCTAAAGAGCTCCTAGAAATCCATAAGAAAAAGACCAGTGCTCCAGTATAAAATTACACAAAATATACGAAAAAGTTGTTCACAGAAAAGTTAACAGATGTGGCTATTAAGTATATAAAAGATATTCAACCTCAGTTATTTTAAGAGAAATGCAAATTAATACCACACTGGGATTCCATTTTCACCTATAATTAAACCAACAAAATTTCCCAAGTTTAATGAACCTACAGGCAAAAAGTACAGTGAAGCTGGTGAGAGAATAAATTAGTATACCAGTATGGGGGAAATTTTGTTGGTATCTCTTTAAAATATAAATTCGCACACCCCTTGAGAAAATGAAGTGTAGCGGCTGGGAGTGCGAACTCGGGAGACGGGTGGGTTGGCGCCAGTTCCCACTAGCTGCGTGTCCCCGAGCCGCCAGCTTGACCTCTTGGTGCTTCAGTTTCCTCATCTTTAAAATGGAGGTACTACTAGTTCCTTCCTCTAGGAGGATTATTAAGGAAGTTGAATAAATGAGTTGGTTTGTGTAGGATGTATAGATCAATGCTTGGCTCAGAGCAAGCACTGTGTAAAGGCTGGCAATGATTATTTTTGTTTGACCCAGCGCATTCCACACCTGGGAGTTTCTCCTCGTTGCATGTGCACAATTCTGAAAGAGCTTCTGTGTGAGGTCATTTATTTCACCCTTCTGTACAATAACAAAGATTGGAGACCACCCGACTGTCTGTCGTCTGGGGAATACCGACGTAAGTCACGGTGCATCCAAACAATAGAGTGTAACTGTGGTTGCTTCAAAGTGAGGATGCCCAGGCCAAGAGGCCCGATTGGAGCGTTGCTCCGGACGCCAAGGGGTTGCCGGTTCGAATCTGGTCAGGGCACATACCTGGGTTGCGGGTTCAGTCCCTGGTCAGGGCACGTTCTGGGAGGTCCCCGATCGGTGTTTCTCTCCCCTGCCCTTCTCCCTCTCCATCTCACTCTCCCTGCCTCTCTCTCTAAAGAATCAGTGAACATCTCACTGTTGTGGGTGAGGATTTAAAAAGATGAGGATGATCTTTGTGAATGGTTACAGACAGCTTATCAGGATTTATTATTAAGAAAGGTCTAGAGTAGTGTAGATGGTGTAAAGTGGTGGGGAGGTTCACAGATACAGATCGTATTTGCTTGGCATGCACAAAACCTCTGGAAGGGTCCGCAGACGGTTAGTTGCACAGGTGGAGAGGAGCCGGTGGGAGCACAGCTGCGCACGCCGCGCCTTTTCCGAGCTCTCGGTTTTGAAGCAGGACCGTGTGCTTACACCACACAGCATTTTGCAGGAGCCCTTGTACCTTCACACCCCCGATTGCTCAGAGTCCCCAAAATCGTGTTATTTCTGCTTGTAAGTAATGGCTCAGAGCAGAACCATTGATTTTTTTTTATTGTTTTTTTTTGTACAGTTTTCTGTCTTTTACTCCCATCCCATACCACCCCCCAGTGCTCTCCCCTCCCTCCCCTTTCCACCCTGATTTTTAAATTCAATTGCTGCACGACCTTTTGGCCATTTTTCACAGATCTGTCAGTAGCACATTGAAATGCTCTGGAAAAGTCACTTTGGAATACATGGTAAGATCTTAGTCACATGATGTGTGGAGCCAGGAACTGAATAAAAACAACACACACTAGAGGGCACCTAAGCATCACATTTAGACGCAAACTTGGCTGGAGAAGGTTCTGCGCTTGGATTCATGAGCTACTCAGTAGCCAGGAGGGTTTGTCTGAAACTCATTAGAGTTTGAGTCAGTTTATGTTCTACCAGTAAAGGAAATTATGTCTTGAAAAATGAGCTGCCTTTCTTTTCTATCTCGACTTTAATGTGACTTTTAAGACTGGTGATGCTGAAATTTAGTATGGGCTCAGAGAAGAGTGTTAAGTGCTTTACACATGTTATTCTTCTCTTTCCTCATAATTTCTTGGAAAGAAAGCACAGATACTTCACAAATGTGGGTATGGAAAGGTTATTTAACTAACTATATAGAGTCTTCAAGACAATATAAAGCCATTTATAGAATCGCTTCCCATTCTCAGGGTCAACACACCTTTGTGGCTGTTGCTGAGCCAGCAGGTCAGTCAGCAACAAACATTTATTGAGCAACAGCTGTGTGCTAGGTACTGTCCCTGGTGAGGACTTGTAGAGCCCCACCAGGAAGGAAGGGGCTAGTCATGTGACACAGGCAAACGTAACATGTAGCAAAATAATTTCAGATGCCTCAAAGGAAGCTGAATGAACTATTTAGAAAAGGAGTGAGGGGTGTCGCTGGGAAGGGCTCTCGAGGTGATACCGTCTGGGCCGATGCATGAGCAGATCAGAGGAGAGCAGATTGTGCAGGCAGGCCCTGGGGGACAGTTTTGGTTCGCACCAGCCTCAGTGGCAGCCTCTCTCAGAGCGGTGACCCAATATGACAGGAGAAAAATGAAACCCAAACAAACCCTGGTGTGGGAGTCCGTCACAGATTATCGAACCCTGGCTCTTCAGCAGACTAGGAGGTAGTACTTCCTGGGTACTTGAACCAGTGACTCTTTAAGCCTTATGTGCTTCATCTGTTGTACATGGTCGATTTCTGCCCTGGAGGCTAGTGGAAGATTCCTACAAAGCCCCTGGTGCCTGGCAGACACTCAGTGGAGGGAAGCTGTTATTACCCCTGGGCTAGGAAAGGAGTCCACTCTGGGAATAGGCCTTTCTAAACAGACGTTCATTCAGGCTACAGTGCCTCAGAGTGAACGGGCCGTGGCTTCAGGTAGAGAAAGAACAAAGTGTAGCCAAAAGGATAGCACCCATGTGGTCTAGCAGCCCGTTCTGTGGTGCGGCTCCCAAAAGGCTGTCGGAAAAGGAATATACCTGGTCGCCCCTCCCACTTGCCATGCTGTCGCTCAGAGTGGTACTCGAGGCCTCCATGACCTTCCTGCGGATTCAGCCTCATCCTTTGTCACGGCCTCTCCCTCCCTGCATCCCCGGGTCTCTTCATGCTGATGGACCCACCACTCTTCCCTGACGTGCTTGCTTAGGAAAACGCTACCTTCCTTTGGAGGTTCAGCTTGAAGGCCCCGGCCTCTGTGAAGATTCTCTAAACACCCTCCCTCCCACTGCCTCCCTCGTCCCCCGAACAGCCAGCAAAACAACTGTTTTGTTAGTGCGTCTGTATGCCTTTCCTGAGACTCTGAGCTCCTTGCTGACACCTCTGGCTCCCAGAGCCTGGCCTTCAGCAAGTACTGTTTTCGACAAAGGGATGTAATTTTAAATTTGGGGATCCAGAATGCTATTATTTAAAAAATGAAATAATAAGAAAAACTAACTGGAGCTTGTGCTGTTGACTTAAATACTGGAATTTGTCATCAAAAGACCTGATTTGAGCCTTATTGTTACTGAAACAATTTACCACCTTTAGAAAAATCACAGAATCTTGCTGGGCCCTATTTTTCCCTAGGAGGGTGAGGTCACCAGTGTTTGCCCAGTAACTCGGACCCAGGACTACCCGGGTGACCAAACAAGGTACTTACTGCAGGTGAAAACTTGGTATAATCATACAGCCCTTTCCTATGTAAAGGTCATATTTATTACTGAACATTTGATTTAAATTTAATTTCTTACCAGATAAGATCAATACCAAGTGATATATTGCTCTCCTTTTCCATAGTTTTGAGTTCAGGGAAACTTTTAGTTGTCTATGAAATTAAGCTTTACCTTTTTATTTAGATTATGATTTTCTAATTATATTTGGTTAGAAACACAGAACTCATTTTTACAGAATTCTTCTAGTTTGCTGGTGTTTTTGAGTCCCACCTCTCCCACGATACGTGTAAAGGTTGTTCTACAGAGCGGCTACTCTGTGCATGTTTATTGATTTTTAGATTTTTTTATTTTGCCCTCTGCAACTACAACAAGAGCACTTACTTACGACAGTGCAATTTAAATTGAACTTTATGGAATTTTCAATACCAGGCATTTGGAAGGCGTCTTTCTCGTGTGCACTGTTCATCTCTTAGTCGCCTAACTAACGATTTGGATCATCTATCAAGTGATGCTTCATTAATTCAACATTACTGATGACGGGTTGGTGAAAAGAAAACTTCGCACATAACTGACGCATTCCCTTTCGAAAAGTGGGACGCCGACATAATTAATCATTTCTAAGGACAGTTTTCAAACATGTGCCCAGTGTGCCTGATAATGCCGCCTGTTTCACCCGTGCCGTACTGCCCTGCTGTGCAAGAAAGCCAAGAGCAAGGCAGTGGGCATCACTTGGCCTCCTTACTAAACGCCCTCATGTGCTGATGCAGCCCCACTCAGTCTGGCATCACTCTTGCTGCTCTTAGTGACTTTGCTCTTTGGCAGCTTCTGGCAAGTGGGAAGCAGACATGTAAACAGTACCAAGAGAGAACCGCTGCACTGGAGACGTGGAGAGTCCCGAGTGAACCCACGGGAAGAAGTGCCTACGCCTGTCAGGGGAAGTCAGAGAGGCCTTCACAGAGGAGGCCTCACTGACCCGATTCTTTAGAAGAAGCCGAGGAAACAGGTGTAGGTGGGCAGCAAAGGGATTGCAGGCAAAGGGAGCATGGCAATGGTGTAATGGCAGGGATGGACACTGTGTAAGTACTATGGAAGCCTGCTGGTATAGCAGGAACCTCTGTTGCATTAGTTAGGAGCTAGTAGGCCTTTAATCAGATAAAGTTTTTAAAGCAGAATGAGAAGTGATACCTGTGCGACTCACAACATAAAATACACGTGAATTTGCCATTTTTTCCTGGGGAGCCAAGGCCTTTCCTGTCGGCGCACAATCTGCTGATCAGAGTCTCGCACTGTCTTTCTTTCATCAGTGTGAGAGCATCTGATCTCTGCTACTGATTTCTTGAAAGAAAAAGAGAAACTTAAAAAGCCTTGAGAAACAATCTAAGAGCAAAATCTTTACAGATTTTTATGGATGTTTCCACTAATCTTTTATAGTTTTTTCCTCAACATGTTACTTTGCCATTTGCTTTTATTGGGTCATTCAATATTAATTAACTTAGTTTTTAATGAAAATAACTATCCACACTCAGATTTCCCCATAGGATCTAATCTTTAAATAAATTCCATACTTTAATATTTTCAATAGGAATAAACAGGCTTGGGAACAAATGTAAAAGACTCTTGGTAAACATACAAACTAAGTAGTGGAAACAGAAGTATGAGGCAGACTTATGAGTCGCTGATCTGCTGTGAGCATTCAGCTGTGGGCGTTTTCTAAGACATCTGAAAGGGGGACTGGGAAGTATTGCTTAACCCAGTACATTACTTAAGGAGGAGGCGGCATAGTGCTGTGCTGTGTGTAGCTAGATTGTGAGGAAGGGATTGTGGGTATTTAAGCTGGAGAAATTGGCAGGTGCTTTTCACATAGGCCCTTGTATAGCACTTTAAAGCAGAGATTCTCAGAATGTGGTCCCCAAACCAGCACAGCAGCACCCGGAACTCGTTAAAATTGTAGATTCTTGGGTCCCACTCAGAACTCCTGAATCATAAACTCTAAGTGAGGCTTTTAAATCTGTTTTAAGAATTTGCCCTGGCTGGTGTAGCTCAGTGGATTGAGCGTGGACTGTGAACTAAAGGGTCGCCAGTTCGATTCCCAGTCAGGGCACATGCCTGGGTTTCGGGCCAGGTCCCCAGTGGGGGCCATGTGAGAGGCAACCACTCATTGATGTTTCTCTCCCTCTCTTTCTCCCTCTCTTTCCCTTGCTCTAAAAAATAAAAAATAAAATAAAATCTGTAAAAACAATGAAAAGGGTTTCCCTCAAGACAAGAACAGGATAAGGATGTCCACTTTCACCACTCTTATTGACATAGTACTGGAAATCCTAGCCACAGTGATCAGACAAGAAGGAGAAATAAAAGACATCCAAATTGGAAAGCAAGAAGTAAAACTCACTATTTGCAGATGACATGATACCATATAAAGAGAACCCTAAAGATTTCCACCAAAAACTACTAGAACTGAAGTCAGTGCCTTTCTATACATCAATAACAAACTATCAGAAAGGGAAACTAAAAAAAAAAAACCAAACCATTTACAACTGAATAAAAAACACTTAGGAATAAATTTTTAAAAATATTTTATTTATTTTTTTTAGAGAAAGGGGAAGAGAAGGAGAAAGAGAGGGAGAGGAGCATCAGTGTGTGGTTGCCTCTTGCACACCACTGGAGACCTGGCCTGCAACCCAGGCATGTGCCCTGACTGGGAATTGAACCAGCAACCTCTTGGTTCACAGCCCGGTGCTCAATCCACTGAGCCACACCAGCCAGGGGCTTCGGAATAAATTTAACCAAGGTAATAAAAGACCTGTACTCAGAATATTATAAGCCATTGAAGAAGATACAAATAAGTGGGAGCATGTGCTGTACTCATGGATAGGAAGAAGTAACATCATTAAAATGTCCATGCTATCCAAAGTAATCTATAGATTCAATGCAATTTCTATCAAGACAAATGGCATCTTTCAAAGAACTAGAACAAAACTCCAAAAATATACATGGAACCAAAAAAAAAAAAAAACAACAACAACAACAACAACAACCCTGAATAGCCACAACGATCTTGAGAAAGAAGAAAAATCTTGGTGGTATCACGCTTCCTGATATCAAACTATACGTACAAGGCCATAGTAATCAAAACAGCATGTTACTGGCATAAAAACAGACATAGATCACTGGAACAAAGTAGAGAGTCCAGAAGTAAACCCACACCTATATGGTCAATTGATATTTGGCAAAGGAGGCAAGAACATATAAGTAAAGACTGTCTATTCAATAAACGGTATTGGGAAAGTTGGACAGATACATGCAAAAAAAATAAAACTAGACCACTTTATTATACCATATACAAGAATAAACTCAAAATGAATTACAGACTTAAATTTGACTTGGAACCATAAAAGTCCTGGAAGAAAACACAGGCAGTAAAATCTCTGACACATTTTAGCAGTATTGTTTCTGATACATCTCTTTAGGCAAGGGAAACAAAAGAAAAAATAAACAGATGGGACTCAATCAGACTAAAAAGTTTTTGCATTGAAAAGGAAAATATTAATGAGATGAAAGGACAACCTACTGATTGGGAGAACATATTCTCCAGTAATATATTCAATGAGGGGTAAAATCCAAAATTTATAAAAAACTCATACAACTCAGCATCAAAAAACAATTCAATTAAAAAATGGGCAATGGACCTGAATAGACACTTCTTCAAAGAGCACATACTGATGGCCAATGGATGTATGAAAAGATGCTCAAAGACACCAATCATCAGAGAAATGCAAATTAAACCACAATGAGATATCATGTCACACCTGTCAGAATGGCTATCATCAATAAATCAACAAGTTTTGACACAGACATGGAGAAAAGGAAACCCTTGTGCACTGTTGGTGGGAATGCAGATTGGTCCAGCCACTGTGGAAAACACCTCAGAAAATTAAAATTAGTATGGAGTCACCTCAAAAAATTAAAATGGAACTGCCTTATGACCCAGCAGTTCCACTTCTGGGTTTATATTCAAAGAAGCCCAAACGACAAATTTGAAGAGATAGATATGCATCACTGTGTTCATTGCAACATTATTTACGGTAGCCGAGATATGGAAGCAGCCCAAGTGCCCATCGACAGATGGGTGGATAACGAAGCTCTGGCGCATAGGTACAATGAATGGTATATGACCCAGCCATAGAAAAGAATGAAACTGTATCACTCACAACTGCATGGATTGACCTAGAGGGGAAAGAAGTCAGAGGAAGACAAATGCCATATGATTTCCCTTATATGTGGGATCCAAAGAACAAAATAAACGAACAGACAAAACTGAGACAGACTCATAGACACAGAGAACAGACTGACGGTTCCCATGTGGGAGGGGCCTGGGAGATGAGTGGAAGGCGAGGGGACTGAGAAGTACGGATGGGCAGTAAGGAGACAGTCCCGGGTGTGTAAAGCACAGCCCGGGGGACACAGTCAATGGTGTCGTACCGACTGCAGATGGTGCTAGGTGGGTGCCGCAGATATCAGGGCGACCACTTGGTAAAGTATGTGGCTGTCTAACCACCATGCTG
>PVKM010024398.1:0-20541 GCA_004027735.1 Carollia perspicillata
CTCTACAGACACCTAAACAGTAGGAGGTAGTGGTAGGTGATCCCTCTCATTTTTATTAACTTGTGCATTGTTTGAATTGTACAATGTCATGTGTTACATTTATCATTAAATATATATACTCTTCATACTTAGTCTTTATTTGTATTTGGAGAATGGAAAAGTCAGAGACTTGGTGGTTATACAATATTAAGTTAGTTTATTATTTTTCTCTGAGTCTCCCAGACATGCATATTTTTTACTTAATATACTGAAACATTAGGAAATGTATATAAAATGAATGAGAAATATTTACTTATTCACCATATGTTAAAGTATATATGCTGAAATTAACTTACCGTCAACATTTAGAGCTTAATGAAATGTTTGATAAAGAACTTAAAACAAAAGGCAATTGACTTGGTTAAAAACAAAAACATGAAAGCTCTGGGATTTCAAATTAAGTTAAGAAAACAGCCTCAATTCTAACTCAGAATTTTTTATTATGTATTTATTCTTTTGAAGCCCGCTGTCAGGCCAATTTACAGATGGTCTGGTGAGCCACAGGAAAATAACCTCACTTAGCTCATGAATCATAAACAGTTACTTTATATAGTTATTAATGCAACTTTTTAAGGCATCTGCTTCACCCCAAGGGATATTTTACCCATAAGTTTGAATCTTGCTCAAAAGCAAAACAGGTGGATTGATGTCCTGCTTATAAGTGAAGCTGCCTCGTAATGAAGTCCTTTGGGTACTTCATAATCTAAATTCCTTACCACAAAGGATTAAAATTAATTCAATTTCAGACAGAAATTCTGTTCGGCAATTAACAGAGTTTATAAGATGGATCATGTTTAGTTTTTACAATTAAATACTGTTGAGCACGCTAAAATGCTAAAAGACCTATACTTTCAGATTTTTAGAACGCCATCTATTAAAGGGCAGAAAGCAGGTTTTCCACATGTTCTTTACTGTACTTGAATGTTTTATTGTATTTAACATTTTCAAAAGAAGTCACTTATCCTACATAGGCCTGAAGAAATTGTTCTGGATGGGAAGGAAATTCTCCAAGGACTAAAGGAGAATCAAGTCCTATTCAAAGTTACTCAAGTACTGTTCAACTTTGTTCCAAGGATATGATATTTCACTTTATTGTTTTAGATAGGAGGAATGTATATTATATGTTTTTACAGTATAACTAAACATGACTTGTTTATAAAAGATGTTAAAGAGAATGAGTGTAAGAATACTAGACTACACTCCTTCATAATTAAAGACATTGGCAATAGAACAGCTTCTCTAATGGTTAAAAACTGTTAATATTCTATGCCATCCATGAAATATCCAAGTTAACAGGGCCTCACCAGTAGCAGTAAATATAAAATATTCCAAGAATCCTATTTTAATCAATCAGCTGTCTCCATTATGTTACCAAATATTTTATTTATGGAAGAGTAAATAGCTTTGGTTTCAGCATTTTCTCCCATGAAGCAGATATTCTGTGAAGATTGTATGATCTAGAGAATAAGGGCAATGTAGACGCTGAGAAAGACCAAGGCACTGAAAATCAGAGAATGTAAGTTCTAGTCAAAGCTCTGTCAACTGTTGGCTGAATGTCAAAGGAAAGTCATTTCTTTTCAGTATCTTCAGCTCCCTCAGTTTGCAAAATAAAGGGCGAAAATTAAAAATTTCCTAAGGTCTCATCAGGTCTAAAGCAATATAGAAGAATGTTTAGGAGACTACCCTCTTCATGGATATTTATCACCTCATTGGATAATTGGGAGTTAGCAATGAGTTAATACAAGTCAGTAGCTTCACGCATTCTCAATAATAATGATGATAATGATGAAGATGATAGTGGTGGTGGTGGTAGTAATGATGATGAGCTTATGAACTGAGCATCATGAGGTAAGAAGGTACGGGAAAAATATTTGGATCATCTAAAAGCTGTATAAAATCCTAGAAAATACAAAATGTGATCATATATAGTAGTCAGAGGAGAAATTCAGTTGAGAAATTTTGTAATATGTCATCTATGTTTATCCTTTTTAAGGCAATTTGTGCCTTAGACACCTAGACACTAGGAAAATAAATCTCAAATTCTTTTAATGGCTTTAAATACAAAATTACCTCCTAATCATTTGATTTGAAGAATAGGCACTAAAAAAGAGTCACATGCAAGGTTTTTCAAAATTACACACAGAAATTCACTGAGAGTGATACTAAACATATTGTCCCTTCTCTATCCTTCACGCCATGCCTCTCTCACCACCCCGACCCAGAGACAGGTGTTTCCCACTCATCTGGTCATAAAACGTTGATCTTTGAAGAGTGGGCACCTTATCCAAAAGAGTTATGAAAACTCGAGCCCAGCATGTAGAACACGTAAGTGCAAGTCAAGACACCTGCTTTTCATTTCTAGTTCTTTTCATCTTGTTTTACTCAGCTACCCTGAGTTCAGATTCTAAATTGCTCTGTGTCCACATACGGGATTCTTTAAAGTGACAAGAACTCCACATGTCTCTTTTGTTCCTCATTCAATGAAAAAGAAAAAGTTATAGTTGGTATCTCATCTTCAGCTTCAAATATTCACTTTTCCTTAGGTAACTAATATATTACAGTTCTTCAAAATATCAAAATGAAGTCCTCCTGATACTCTTTTTTACTTCTCCTTTCCCCTCTCAAGAACAGAACCACTGTTCAATACTATTTTATAAATCTGCTCTCAGAAAGGTTTAGTCACATACTCCTACAAAAGCAAAAACCCACTCTTTATATGTTAACAAAATAATTGCTGCACCACCTAGAAATGGACGCTTGTAAGCGAAGATCCACAATCCCTCTGCCCAGAGGGCTGGCGATTTCACCCCGACTTCGGTGTGCCCATTGGCTCCCCTTATTCATAGGCCCCCTCTCCCATCAGTACAGCCGTTCCCTGGAGAAGCCTCATCTACTGAGGGACAACATGAAGCCACGTAGGCAGGCTTCCAGCAAGTACTGTTTTGCTAAAAGACAGTGAATCTTCTACCTTGATGTTTTCCACCTCAAGTCCATGTCCCTGTTAAACTGTGAGTATGTAAGATTAAAAGCCACTCTCTTTGAGTTTGTAGAAACTTTACAGTTAATAATTGGCCAGTGTTATCAACACACTAAAGCCACGTCAGTGCACACAAACCAATGGGAGATGAGTGGGGATGGAGAAAAGGGTGAAGGATACAGTCATTTTCAGTAAAACGTATGGTGGCTCTGAAAACACTGCTAAACTTAATCACAGTCTTTCCAGGAGAGTCAAATCAGATGCACATGATTTAAACTCTTCTGTGTTGCTAAACACATTTTCTGTGCTATCTCCCAGTTCAGGTGGACAAAATAAGCCTTCAGCAAAATTGTTACTTTCTTAAAAGATAATCTAATTTCTTTTTTTGTCTATTCGATGCCCAAGGATAAAGTTATTTTTTTAATTTACTGTAGGCTGCAAACAGATAACCAATCACATTAAAATTCTGTGTGAGTTAAGAGTAAATTGGCTCAGAGTGAGGGCCCGAATGTTTTTCCTGCAAGTAAAGTATATGAGTGTTAGTAAATAGACTCAGTGACTTCCATGTGGGGAACTCAAAGGCTCATTTTTACTTACTGGATGGATATTATTTTCGAAGTTTGAGATTCTTGAATTAGTGAGATGTTGTAGCTAATGAACACAATTGTCACTGCCTTACAGTTGTTCTGTGACCCCCACACCTATGTCTGTCCCACAGGTCTGACTCAGCATGGGCTATGTAGCAAGTACGCTCTTAAAGTCAAGTATAAGCAATAAAGGAGATTTAAAATAACAAAAACCACGACATCTCAAATTTATAATGAAAAATAAAATCTGTATCATCTTATTTGGTCTATAGCCCCATGAGGACAAAAATAGTGATTCATTTACCTTTGTATCCCCAACACTGAAAATAGTGCCTGGCATTTTATATATTAGTTGCCTTAATCGTTACTTTTTAACAATGAATAAATAAAGGAGGTCTTTTAACTTGCACACAACACAATGCAGCATGGTGCAGTGGCTAGAATACCTTGTACGAGTCAGCTTCCTAGTCTGTACATTGACTGATAACATCACTCCTACCGAGCTGCTGTAAGGAGTAACCAAAAGAACCTGTGCTGATACAGACCCTGTCCCTGCCCAAGCACTATTTGCTGAACTAGAATCTTAGATGCTTTTAGATGAATTTATAGGCAAGGAAAGAGCATCAATTCCACCCATTCACAGAGTTTATTTGGACCAGAACAGCCTGCTGCAGGAAGAGAAAGTGGATTTTCCCTAAATATGGGAAATATTTATAGGTTAGTCTCTATTCCCTAGATATAGAAACTACATTTATAACAGCAAAGGATTTGACAAGAAGAATTTGCAACAGTCCAGAATCTTAAATCTCTATATATGTTCCCTGAGCTACTGGGCAAAGAGTCATTCAGAGGAACTAGGGAACACAACTGAAACTTAAGTCTTTAAAGCCCCCCCACCAGTGTCACCAACCCCGCCCAACTGAGGGACAGCTTTGTAGTTCTGGGGCCTGACTATTCATTCTGGCATACCCAAGTCTCTTCTGTTCCTCCCTTTTTTTTCTTCTAGACCAATTTTAATTTTAACTACCGCATTTGAATCTATATTAGGGAAATGGTAAAGTGAGAAAAAGTTTATCAAAATCAGTTGAATTTATTAACCATAGATATAGGTGTAGTAAAGACACAAAAACCATGGTTGTTAAACCATCTCTGTTCCCTGTTACAGCTTTGCATTTAGCGGGAGAAGGACTATTCTTCTCAGGTTCCAAATACAAAGTGTACTTTTATCCAAATCAGTAAGCTAATAAATTTAGTGTTCCTTCCTCTTTGATAAAGGAATCTGAGCCCAAGGTTAGTGAAATTAAAAATCTTGAGCAGAGCAACAGCAACAAAACTGACAAACAAAAATAAACTTTTTATATGTTCGTTCCTGGGACAATGTGTTATGGTGATGGAGCTGTTGATGAGATTGATTAAATTTCCCCAGTTGACACCCTGGAACCACTCATTTACCACAAAAGCAAGCACGCTGTGTCTGTCCATGGGTCCAGATTTTGTTTTGGATTGTTGAGAAAGGGTGAGCATGTCCCCTGCTTGAAAGAGGAACACCATGTGCTACTGGAGACATTCACTGCCTTACCACCTAAGTAGGTTATGGAACATTCTATGGCTTTTGCTGGTATTCATATAAAAGCATTGTTTGATGGCAATCAACTTATTTCTTGTGTTGGAACAGGCACAATCACACTGTCCCACTGTTCAATGTGATTCTTTCAGGGTTCCAGGAATTTTCCCCTGTGTGATATCTCGAGAACAATAGAAAAATAGCCTTGCTTTGTATTGCATTTGTTTTTCATTTTAGAGCCACCAAAACAAATTATGGACAGCAAATAACCTTTTTAAATTAACCCAACTTCACCCTCTCAAAACTGCAGTACCAACTGCAGTGATAGGGGACAAGAGCTCAGAAACGGTGAGGTGGACAAAGAGAGAGGAGGTATTTTTGTCATTGCCATAAAATGGAGCACGACCCAGGTAATAAAAAAGCATCTGTTTCTGACCAGCACTACTAAATCCAGCCATCCTGGCTCAAAAGATGTTCAAGGTTGGCTGCCTTCATAAGTCAAAGTGTGTGGCTGCTTAGTAGTGTGATTTGCACAGTATTTGGAGTATCCCTGACCCAAAAATATTTAGTCTTCATAGTTCAGAAAGTCTATTGTTAAGGCTCTATTCCTCAGGCTTAAGAAGTATGGCTTGGTTGCACAGTGATACTCCTGACACACATAAACCTAGGCCACCCAACACCAAACTTTATGTACGACTTAGACACGATGTTCTCCCAAGAGTGGGTGCTTCGGTAGCAGTCCCCCTCAATCTCCTGAGGCACCTAGATCAGCACCCTTCAACTTTGATGTGCACACAGATCACCTGAAGATCTTGTGAAGATACAGTTTATGGTCCAGTAGGTCTGGGATTGGGCCCAAGTATTCACAATAAAGTCATTGATGCTGTTGTAACAAGTCTACAGTCCACACTTGAAGAAGCAAGCTCCTAGACCCTTCCCAAGGTCTCCTAGGTTGGGATGCAAGACCAAGAGGGAGTAAGCTTTTACTATAAAGGGTCAGATTGTAAATATTTTAGGTTTTGCAGGCTACAAGGTCTTCACTGCACACATTTGACTCTGCCATCACAGCAGGAAAGCTTCATAAACAGTATGTAAGTGAATAGTCATGGCCGTGTTCTAATAAAACTTTATTTACAAAAATAGGCAGCAGACTAGATTTGGCCCATAGGCCATGGTTTGTGGATCCCTGATCTTCCCATAATTAATCAGAGCAAAGAAAAATATGTTCAGAATGTAACCAAGAGAGCAACTAGGAAGCAAAACCATGGGTTTGCTTTTCTTTATGGAAAATTTTGAATTCCCTTCAGAAGCCTAGCTTGGTGCCCTAGAGAGACAGAACATGGGAAGTGGAGGTGCAAGAGCACCATACCACTTACCACTTCACAATACCATGTACAACATGCCTTGAGCTCGTTTGGGGGTTTTCCTACCAGGAGAAGGGGTCTATGAGTGGAAGGGAACAAGGCAAGTTTATATCCTGAAATCTCATGCCTCAACCACCAGTCTTTTGCAGGTATAGGTGAATTTACACTTTTTAAAAAATGGATTCTGGTGGCCAGGAAGAGGAAAGACATTCCCGATGGGCACTGTGGGGTCCACTGTGCAGGTAACACATATAGCCACCCCTTTGTCTTACGGACTGTTGAGCTCCTTGAGCCTATCCACGCCACACTTGAGAGCCTGATATGTTGATACTCCAATCAGCATTCTTATATGCCCAAACTTGTTCATTTATTCATCAAATACTTACTAAGCATCTGTTTTGTAACTGGGAGAGCAAGAACTCCTAGGGAAAATATAAGCAAAACAGACTTGATCCCTAACATAGACTTTATTGTAGAGCAGTGGCTGCAGACAAAAATATAAATAATTAAGCCTCAATGTGCTAAAAACTTTGAGGACAAAAATGCTGGTGTTCTGAGCAATGACAGGTCAGACATATAACTAAACTAAGGTGTGAAGTGAAGAATGAGCCCCCACGACCAGGGCTGAAAGATGAGAGGGCCCACGAGGAGAGAGTATATGGGCAATAGTCTGGAAGCAAAATAAAGAGTGTGAGTCAGAAGAGTTGAAAGGTATTATTAAGCCTGGAACAGAGTTTAAGTGAGAGATAAGACTAGCAAAGTACACAAAACCCAAATAATGCAAAGCCTTACAAACAGGGTGACCTTATAATTTATTGACTAATCCAGAACACACTTGTGATTGAAAGAAAAGTCTGTTAATAATTATGCTGAAATAACAAGCATAAATTGAGGCTATTCCAGAAAAATGGGACATATGGTCAGCCTAAATCCTATCGAGAAGATGGGTCTGTATACAAAGGGCAATGGAAAGCTATTATATATTTAGGATAAGTGGTGATATGACCCAGACTTGCTTTGCAAAATAAATATTCTGGCTACATTATAGCCAAATTAGAGTCAGGAAAATCATTAGGCAACTACTGCAATATCCAATAGGGGATGATGGTAGCCTCAGCTGGAGTAGGGACGACAGGCCTAAAATGAGTGAATGAAGTCAAGAGCTATTTGGGACTTCAGATCTGCACAGTGTAGGTTAGCTATTGAGAGAACATGACAAGATGAAATGCTAAGTCAGGGATAAATTCCAGGCTTCCACCCTGAGCAAGTGGATTCATAGTGGTGCCATTCAATAAGATTAGGAAGCACAGGAGTCATTATGGATTTTGTGGAATAATTATAAACAAAGTTTTGTACATGGCAAGTTTAAGAGGCTGTGGAATATCCCAGGGGAAATGTCCACTAGGCAATTCGCTGCAAATATAGATCTGAAACACAGGAGAGAAATTAGATTGGAGACATGATTGCCTTGTAGGTGGTAAATGAAACCATAAATTGCTCGTATATAATGCTCAGTATGAGAAAAGAAAGTAGTTTAAGACTAAGCAGATATGAGCTTCACAGATCCCAGATTAAGCCAAGCAAAAATGTTAACTTCCTTTATTTTGGGAAACATTGTATTACATTTTACTGCCTCGTGTAAATTATGCATCTTCAGTTCTGTGAATTTCTTTATAAACAGCTACTGCTTATTAACTGCATATTCTATAAAAAGCCTTTACTTAGTGTGGCACTTAGTAGGCTCTTTATTGTACCTCTAATGCTAATAGTCACCAAGACCATGTATGATTCCTAGCAAAGAATCCAGCCATGCTTACACTAGTACCTCTAACTGAGGCAGAGATCCCAAATGTTTGTTCTTGCAGTAATGAAGCAAAGGGTGTGACCTCTGAGATGGCCAGGACAAGATCAGAAACTATTCTCCTCCACAGTCTACATTGGCAATGCCCTCTTAGCTGTTTCCCGAGCAACACAATATAATTCCATCTCCCACTGGCCACTTCGTGTTGTATCGTGTGTGTCCTTGCCATCTTCTCCCCTGGGCCGGAAGCCTATGATGACAAGGACCGTATCTGGTTCACTGCTGTGGCCCAGGACCACACCTACAGTGCCTAATAGGTAATAGAATTCTTAAATATTTGTCAAACAAGGAGAGGATGGATGGAAGAAAAGGAGGTGTTTATGATATTTTCCTCTTCACTGTTCTTCCTGGTATGCTTTTAACCTTGTGCTTACTGCTTTTAGAAAAGAACAACTCTGCCAAGTGAAAGGAATCTTAGGATCAAGAGTGTTGTGCTGATATCCTGTGTTGGTCATAGCAGGTGGTATCAGGATCTCTGAAAATTTTCACTTGGACAAAAACATCAACTGAGAGGAGAAGCCCAGTAGACACTGAATATTAAATGCTACTGAGGAAGAAACACCTCAAACAACAAAAGTACTTTGGTTTCAAATCTCATAAGCAGGGACTCTGAGGCATATTTCTAGCTTGTAACCTTGGCACACTGAATAACCTGCCCGTGCCTCAATTTCCTCAATTGTGAAATGGCTGGGAAATTGTAAGAATGGCTGGGAGAGATCTGTGTAAAGCACCATCATGTGATGACACAGGCCACATCACGGCCGTACCCAATGAAGACGAGGTACGTAACAAATGGTAATCGCTAATGTGGAACATTTTTTAAATGTGGGACATTACACACAAAGCTCATTTTTTGTCTGTTAGGGCAATAATGGCCTGTTGCTCAGTGCTGATAAACTGTGGCATGGACTTTGCTGAGCCTTGACCAAAAAAAAAGAGAGAAAGTGTACTCAAAGTATATTACTAACATCATAAAATGAATTGTCAGTAGTTCTCCACTGCAAAAATGTAGATTCCAAGAGGTTAGCAGATTTTCTAGAAACTACCAAGTCATCTTAAAGAACGAGGAACTAGAGAATAGAATGTGAGGCTTTTGTTCTTTGTGCATGAAGAGGTGCTCACCAAGAATTGATAGAATAAGACTGTATGTTTGATGCCCTGGCTGGTGTGGTTCGGTGGATTGAGCACTGGCCTGTGAACCAAAGGGTCGGTGGTTCAATTCCCAGTCAGGGCACATGCCCGAGTTGTGGGACAGGTCCCCAGTAGAGGGTGAGTGAGAGGCAACTACACATGGATGTTTCTCTCCCTCTCTCCCTCCTTTCCCCTCTGTTGAAAAATAAATAAATAAAACGTGGGTTTTTTTTTAGATTTTATTTATTTATCTTTAGAGGGGAAGGGAAGGAGAGAGGGAGAGAAATATCAATGTATGGCTGCCTCTTGTGCGTCCACTGCTGGGAACTGGCCTGCAACCCAGGCATGTGCCCTGACTGGGGATTGAACCACAGTTGTTTGGTTCGCAGGCCTGCGCTCAATCCACTGAGCTACACCAGCCAGGTAAATAAAATCTTTTTTTTTTTTAAAAGGCCGTATGTTTGATATAGAGACATCTGGGTGTCTGTCTTGGCAGATCTTTTTACATTAATTCACATGTAGCTATTGATCAGCTCCCCATATCCTGGGCAAACAATGACAGATTCTGGGGGCAATTAAAATAGCAATTTACTAGGTAAGGGATATTAGAACATGAAATAGAAACAACAATGGTGATACTGCTACTAAAGAAGTTGGCCTACCTTTTTCTTCTAATTATCCATATTTCACAAGGAAAGAGAGATTGCACCTGAAGCACTTCTATCTACCAATTCAGCAAGCATCACTCCAAACAACCCTTTTCATCCACAAGAGGAGCTTCCTTTGATGTGCAGGAAGGGTGAGCACTGCCAGAGAGGTAAGCTTGTTTGTAAGAAAGGTTAAGATGCCCCTGCTCCAAGAATACAGCCCCAAATTTAGGGAGTTTAAATGACCCCTCACTGATTAAACTTTGTAAAGACCTTTTTCAGAAAACAGAATAACACAGGGTAAGTACTTGAACATATATTAGCTGAATAAATACATAATAAATAATGATGGACAGAATGAATGCAGAATGAATGAATGAATGAATGAATGAATGAAAGATGAAAATCTTTTGTGGCCAGATGGTATAGAAGAAATTAGTTGTCCCAAGCTCCATTTTACTCCTCTTCCTGCATACATGGCCAAGAAGCTAAACAAAATATTTCTCAAGTCTTCTTGGTCACAGCCTAATGTGACCAAGTTTTGGCCAACTTCTGTGATGTGTGCCACTTCCAAGCCATCTTTAATTTGAAGACACAATGTCTTCTTGGTTTTTGGTGTTTCCTCTCCCCATGAAGACACCACATGTAACTCAGCTTCAACCTTATAGGTAAGGACAGTGTCCTAATTATATTAGAAGATACATGAATTCCTGAGTATCCTCACAGACCACACTTGTGTAGCCAACCTAGACTAACCAGACTATCACAGGAGAGTGGAATGAACTAACATTAACCCACTGTATTCTGGGGGTCTGCTTGTTTACTGGCTAAGCCTTTACCATAGCTAAGGCAATGAGCAGCAGTATCAGTAGAGGTATGAAAGGAGCTGAGGAGCATTAATGACAACCTTGACCTTCACGAGTAAAGCATCTTTCTGAGGCTTAAGGGAGATACAAAATTAATTAATTGCAATCTTTTCCTTCAAGTGCCTTAAAGCTTTGTTGAGAAATAGAGGGAAACACTGAGGACATAAAACACTCCTGAGGAATTTTGAAGAATGAAATAGAAGGTTCAAGATTTTGAACCTGGAGAACTGAGAAGGTAATTTTTAAATATTGAAAAATTTAGGGAAGAAAGAAGCCTGTTTGTGGAACAAAATAATGAGTTCAACTTTCCAAATGTTAAGCTGGAAATGAGAGTTTAAAAAATGAAAATACATTCTGGGGTTAAGTTCCTTTGGGTAACATTTGGTTAATAGGTTTCTTAACACAGAACTTCTGAGTACCTCTAATATGCTAATGTGCAAGAGGAATCCCAAGAGGGAAGACATAGCATATTATCCAAATTTAGTTGATGGCAGATCATCTCCCAGGAGAAAGTGAGCTTGATATTCTCTTATTCTACGTTACAGTCACTACTCAGGTTCAAGTTTCAGATGCTGTGGCAGTGTCACTCAAAAGGAATGGAGCTTGGCTTTGAAAGTGATTTGATTGATTTTATGTGGTCATAGATAGAGAATATCTTAAGATTCTAGAGTCTCAGTCCCCACTGAAAGAGACATACCACTCTGTAAAGATCAGTCTTGACATAAAGCTATCCGCACTCTCATCTCTCATGTTCATGGCACTGTTATTCACAATAGCCAAGCTGTGGAAGCAATGTCAATGTTCATTGATGGATGACTGTATAAAGAAAAGTTGCATGCACACACAATAGACTACAATTCTGCCTTAAAAAATAAGGCAACCCTGCCATGTACAAAACATGGATGAACCTGAAGGGCATTATGCTAAGTGATATGTCAGTCACAGAAGGACAGCTGACATAAAATTCCATTTACATGAGGTTCTAAAATATGTATCTCTCTCTCATTCTTTTACATATACCTAAACCACCTAAAAAACCTTGAATCTGAAAAAGCTACAACAGTTATCAAAGTTTTTCTTGTCCCAGAGTCTTGATGTTTTCCATGCCCTTTCAGCTCTGGCAGGTTTCAAGGCCTCTGTTTTGGGCCTTGACTTTGAAACACTTGCATTCCTCTCTCCATAAGTATTTTTTTCCTCCCCACATAGAATTCAAAGTATTTGGTTCTTTGACTCAGGCTACCAAGGCCTTATAGTTGGACTTCAGTAAGTACAATCCCCTCTATTTCTGAATCTCCAGAAAAGTAAAAATAAAAATGAGTGTGAACACTCAGAAGACTCCTGGGAAACATAAGCAAAGCAATTCTGAGCCCCTGTTGAACATGTGTCATCTTCACCCTCATCATTAGCACATCGTCATTGTGAGTGCCAGATTTGTGAACTGTCAGGGTAGGAGCTGTGTCCACAAGAAGTAAGTAGTCTCAAGAGTGGGGTCTTTGATGATAGGAAACACCTAAAATGGGATAATTCATATCTAAGAAGTATAATACCCCCACTGCAACTCTCCATTACTTTGCCCATGTCTAAGACTCAATTGATTATTCTCTGTCCATCATGATTAGTCCACAAAGCAGGCACTTGGAATCCCTCCTAGACCCTGAATGAAGATTTTCTAATCTGAGGTGGAAAGCTATACCAGCCACATAAGACCCGAGTCACTCCCCAGAATTCCCACCATGTAAAGAAAGCCTGCACCCAGATCAAGCCAACACAAAGGAAAGCAGAACCGAGAGACAAAGAGAAAGAAATTTCAGGTGACATTATCTGACATCTAGGTATATTCATACCTAATCCATTCTATCATTGACCTTCTCAATCACATTGGTCAACAGAATTTTTTCATATATAAACATGCTTTTTTATATTAATGTATTTTAAAATGGGCTTATTCACCAGAATAAGCCTGATCAATATATATAAATATATGTAATATATATTATTATATATGAAATATGACCTTCATGAAATTTGGGAAACCCAAACTATACTTTGAAATGTAACCATTGGAACTGCCACTGTATTCCAACTTGCTGCATCTGCACAATCCCCCTGAGTACAATCTACCACCCAAAACCTAAGGGGGAGCTGAGAAGCAAAAGTAAGAATCATCTTTACTCCTCCTCTCATTGGTGAATCCACCTGGCTTTTGAATGAAGTCTTCCTACCTTCTTTATGTTATTCTTAAAGCTGTTCACATCTCTACCATGAACACAGCATGTACCCTCCTACTTTAACTTACATTTGTTTATGTAATCATTCTCTTTGACCAAATTAGGAGACCCGCAAGGACAAGGACTCTGTTTCACACTAGTTTGAATCCCCAAGAACTCAGAGATGAAGGTCTGTCTCAAAATGTTTTCTTGGGATACTTCAATTTTCATGTGAAGTATTGATTTTCCATAGAAGACTGTTTCCCTTGTTCTTTGTGATTATGGAAATTTCATTAGAGGCAGCAACTGTAAAGCAATTGCTAAAACAAATTCTGTGTGAATAGTTTGTTGTTGTAAACATGGGCTCAAGCCTATCATTCTGTAGACTCAGCTTCTTCTGACTAAGGACATCTCCTAGGCAAATATTTTGGGCAATTGTTCATTTATTAATTTCTGTGCTATAAAACCAGAATAACTTTGGGAATTTGAGCATTCTGGTCAATGGCTTACAGATAACCTGAAATCTCTTCCTGTTTCAGTTAAACATTGTTAAAAATGTCTAAAATATCTAAAGCTCTACCTTAAAAATTAAAAATATAATATAAATTTAACTTCTATTTGATAGAAAATGCTATAGTATCTTAAGGTTGTCATTCAGAACATCAGTTACTTTTGTTATTTAGATATAGATAGACATATAAAATGTGGCTGCACAGCTCTTCTTTAGTAATTTTAACTAAATTTCCAACAGCTTTGTTATATTTGAACTATTCCTCTCACCTAGAAGCTGAGTGCAGAGAAAAACAATCAAATCAATGGAAAGATTTGCAGGTCTACACTGCATTTAGAAAGAGTAAACATTCATGAATGAGATCTTAATTTATATAGAATATTAAGTGTAGTTTTTTGTAATCCCCCAGTAAGCCAGAGTTGGCACATTAACAGACACAAATTCTATTATGCAACAAACACATTGAGGAAATCTAATTTTTCCAAGAAACGAGGAACAGTGGAATTACCCCTGAACTCAATTTGGTCAGCATCTCTATTTGTTAGAGTGGAGGGAAATAGACCTAAAAGTGTTCACTAATCTTCTAGGAGAAAGATATTTGGAAAAGAATACCACAAGGAAAACAGAAGAAAAGATTCCAGCCCAAAATTTTCAGAAGCTAGAAAAAGGTGGATGACTTATCAGACCCAAGAAGCTAAATCCTAAACTGGTAGTGAGAAGAGCTGAAAAGCAATTAATTTCACACTGCAGAACCCCCGATGACTCAAGAATTACTGGCACTAGGTAGGTATTCCAAAAACGGTGTGGAGGTGGGATTAAAATCGGGGTGGTTGGTTCCAACTCTGTTTTAGAAACAGCCTCCAAGTTCCCCTCTCCCTCTGGGGAGAGGAGCAAGTGGCATTATTGCACAAATTCACTTCAGAAATGCTTAACATTTAAATATCAACTGACACATATCATTATCTTAACAGAATAAAAGAAAAAACATATGACCATATTAATAGATACAAAAACAATTAACAAGTTTTAACATTTATTCACAATAAAATTTAGCAATCTAGAAATAGAAAGATATTTTATCAGCCAAATAAAAAGCATTTGCAAGCACCCTACAGCTGACTTAATAGTAAGAGACTAGATGTTTTTTCTTAAAGATTGGGAATAAGACAGGGTATCACTCTCACCAGTTCTCTTCAATTGTACTAGAGGTCCTAGTTAGTGCAATAGGCAAGAAAAACAAATAAAATCATACACGTTAGTAAAGAAAAAGTAAAACTGCCTTTATTTGTAGATGATATCATTGTCTGTGTACACATACTAAGAAATCCACATTTAAAAAAACCTGCAAGCAGTAAGTGGATTTAGCAAGGTCTCAGGAAACAGTGTTAATACACACAAATCAATTGTACTTAAACATTCTAGCAATCAACATTTAGGATATGAAATTCTAACAAAAATTAAAACATTTAAAATAACATCTAAAACATTTAGGAGTAAATTTTTTCAAGAGTTATATATCAGTTATATACCTACACTAAAAAATAAATTATATCACTAAAGAAACTAATAAGATCTAAATAAATGAAAAGATACATCATACTTGGATAGGAAAAATATTTTTAAGATGTCAATTCTTCAGAAAGAGATTCAATGTAATCTCAATGCAAATCACAGC
Source organism: Carollia perspicillata (assembly GCA_004027735.1). Classification (NCBI taxonomy): domain Eukaryota; kingdom Metazoa; phylum Chordata; class Mammalia; order Chiroptera; family Phyllostomidae; genus Carollia; species Carollia perspicillata. The sequence continues at coordinate 15,430 of PVKM010024398.1, forward strand.
AACATTTTAGTGAAAAATGGCAAACAGATTCTAAAATTCATATAGAAATACAATGAAGCTAAAGTAGTCAAAAGATTATATTGGAAAAAGAAAAAAGTTTGAGGTCTACACCCACCTGATTTCAAGACTTATTATAAAGTCACAATAATTAAGAGAGTGTGTTTACGGCATAACATACAGGAAATGAAACGGACACAGGCCACGTTACGTTGTCATACAATTTTTGACAAAGGTGCCAAACTAATTCAATGTGGAAAAGAGAGACTTTCTAACATTTCTCCACATTGGAGCGGAGTATCCATAAAGGAAAGAATGAGATGTATACCTTACATCACGTGAGAGAATTAACTTCAACTGGAATATAGTCCTAAATATGAAACCTAAAGATGTACCACTCCAGGGGAAAAATAGATGAGAATGTCTTTGCAACCTTGGAGTCATGGAGTTGGCAAAACTTTCTTAAGTAACACATAAAGAGCTTAATAACAATAATAATAATAATTTGCCTTCATCAAAATTTAAAGCTTTTCTTTAAAAAATGACCCCCAAAATTGTGGCAAGTCACAAATTGAGAGAAAATATTCACAATTCATGATGTATCTAAGAAAGAAGTGACATCCAAAATACACACCAAACTTAGAAAATTCAGTGACAGGAAAACAAGCAACCCAATTAAAAATGAGCAAAATAATGTTGCATTTCTGCACGTCTCTGCTAATGGCACTTTGGAATTGTTTTAGTTGTCATTTTAGACATAACATTTATTATCACTGTGGATCCAGTTGTCGAGTATTGAGTTATCAGTTCTTTGAAGAAATAAATTTTGAGCAGATGTGGGAGGAAAGGGTACATTTTGTAAAATCCCACAGTGAAGCTCACAACTAAACTTTGAATAACAGGAGTTTTAAGTCTGATGTTAAAAAATCTGTAATGGACAGTTATGGGAATTACCAGACAGTGAAAGAAGCAAAAGAGCTTGCCAAGCAAAGATTTCGGTGCAGATTGTGTGTTTATGCAGTGATCTTGAAGGAACAACTTACAGTTAAATACTGAGTGGAAGCACCTGCCATTGTTGTTCTACATCTGGTTGTTGCTGTTTCCATGCCTTTGTTGCATCTGTATCTTCATCAGTTTTTTAGTAGGTGTATGTTCAACACTTCTGTTTCATAGTCAGGACAGGATCACAGACCATGGAGACCGATAACTGGTTTGTCTGCTTTATTTTGTCTTTTTTCCCATGACTCTATCTACTGTCTTGTCTTGGTTTATAAGCAAAACTGTATTCATGGCTATCTAGGAATAATGCAGAATATGTTGCTATTATTTTGTGTGAAGAAAGCAAATTTTATATAGCTTATTTCAACATAAATGAAATGCAAATTTTGTTTGGAAAAGGGCAAAATATTTTAACAAATGCTTCACACACAAAAAATGCCAAAGACCATTAAAGCATGAAATAATGCTTAATATGTTAGTCATCGGGGAAAAGCAAATTGAATCACAATGAGATACTTTTACTTCACACCTACTAGAATAGCTCATATAATACTGACAATACCCAGTGCTAGAGAAAATGTGGGACAACAGAAGCTTACATACTTTTTATGTGGAATACAACATGCTGTTGGCATTTTCCTTATAAAGTTAAACAATGTATGACTCAGCAGTTCTGCAAGAGAAATAAAGTCATATATCCACACAGAGACTTCTACATAAATATTCCTAGCAAACTTATTCATAATAGCTGAAATTTGGAAACAACCAATGCCCAACACCTGGTAAATAGAGAAACAAATTGTAATACATTTATACAATAGATACTGCATAGCAATAAAAATACTGCACACAACATGGATAATGTCAGAAATATCACACTGAGAGAAAAAAAGCTAGAACACAAAAAAGTACATACTGTCAGATTACATTCATATGCAACTCTAGAAAAAAAACAATCCACTCTATGGTGACATAGGAAGCAGATCAATTCAATAGTTACCTATGCTGGAGTGCTGGAGTGACTCAGGAGAGGTACGACTTTGTGGTGATGAAAATGTTCTGTATCTTGATTGTAGTGGTGGATCCATATGTGTATACATTTTTTCAACGTCGATCTACTGCACAGTTAAAATGCGTCCATTAGTTGTATGTAAGTTATGCCTCAATAACATTGATTAAGGGACTAAGTTAAAATTAAAAAGGGATGACAAATGGGAAGACAGAAAGAGAAAATGTGAAATAAGAGAAAGGAAAATTAAAATCAACTTAGAAAGTGGAAGAAGAAAAAGAAAATTGAAGGAAACGAGAAGGTAAAATGGAAGGAACCTCAAACAAACCCTTACAGAACTCACTGCTATAGGGTTCGCACTTGACTATTTCCCTTACTCCTAACAAGTTAAAGATCATCACCCTCACTTTGTTGCTATGGAAACTGAGATCCTGAGAGATCAAATGTTTTCAGATTTGTATATGTTGTCAGTGGCTCCCAAACTCTTTCTACTACGTGTTACCAACATCCTTTGGAAATCAATTTTCATTGAGTGGGTTCTCTAGGTGCTGAGAAGGAGTTTACATGCAGAGTATCAGAGATCAACCTCCGAAGGAGGAAGAAGCAGGACTGGACAGAGGGAGAAATCACACTCAAGTGCAAGCTCAACAAAGTCTCTGCCAACACCAGGGGGTCACAGAAGAGTATGTGACCCTCAGAATGTTCCACATGACATTTGCTGTCATGAAGGCCCATGTAGGGGAGTCCTCCTCTAGAGGTCACCCACCTTCCACTGAACTGATTCCAAAAGGAAAGGAGAAGGAATCCTATCAATAACGATAATAACAAAAAGTCACCAATATGTTTTATGTGCCGGGTATGGGGTTTTAACCCATTTGAAACTCACAACAATCCTCTGAGGTAGATGTTATTTATTATCTCCACTTGACATCGGAAACCAAGGAAGAGAGAGATTTAGCTTCTAAACTAAGACCACATAGCTAGAAACTAGAGATGCTTGGACAGAATTCCACAGCTTGGCTCTAGACTATGTGCTCCTAGCATCCAAAAGCACCTAGCTCTTCTAGTGACATCCTCAAGATACACCTGGTCAAGTGCCACCTGGACTCCTATAGCTCCTTCTCAAAGAAAAGCCATCAACCAAAGTCCTCACATTGCTTTTATATTTGAAAGAAGATTCTTCTGATTAAACAAATCTTTCTCCTCAAGCAGTTGGTTCTGACATACTGGCCTTGAAGATAACAGTAATGTTTCTGCACAAAGGAACCTCTTATAGTAGTTTAAGCTGTGAGGGGAAAGTTCTAGCTAAAGCAAAGAGCCACACTGAGGGAAACTAGATTGAGTTGACTTTGAATTTGAAATGAAGGGTTTTGGGTGCTGATACCCTGCTTTCACCAAGCCCAGATTGGTCTGTAACACAATCTGACTCTTGAATACTTAAAAATAGAGATAATTGAACACCCCACGCTGTGATGTGGGGCCTTGAAATTCATTGCTAAATTCAGTGGTGGGAGTATTGATTTGCATTAATTTAGTCATGCCTGCCTCATCAACTCAGGTAACTGGTGTTAGGGCCTAGAATTTCCTAGGAACCTGAGTGTTCCTAGGAACACACTAGAATAGGCAAGCACACCCTGTCCCTAGGACAGGACCAATGCACATACTTCAACCAGCAAGGACCCTGGAAGAAGGAATGCCCCAATGGTACCAGAGAGGGTAGGTGGGAGGCAACATCAGTCTCCAAATGCCCCTTGAAGATGAAAATTGACAAGGCCAAGGACCACAGGAAAGGCTCTGGGAAAGATCATTGTCTCCCCTGAGTAGCTATGGATTAGTTCAGAAGGAGAATCAGTACAATTTCTACTGGATAGTGGAGCCAGTAACTCTGTACTGACCACTAAAAAGGACACCCTGTGTGATAGGATTTGCAATATAAAAGGAACATTAGGAAAAGGAAAAACAAAACGGCTTCTGGAATCTCTGGCTTGTGAAGTAGGTTCCCAGTCACTCACCTAGTTTCTCCTGTATGTCCCAGAATGCTCTGTCCCTTCACTAGGAAGAGAGTTACTAAGTCAGGAGCACCAGTCAGTATATTTGAACATACTGTTAAGGTGGAAGTCCCTAGAAACAAGGGAGTAGATCTCCTGATGCTCATTCAGAATGACCCAAAAGCCCCAGAAAAGTGAGAGGCTTGGGCAAGCCAACAGCCAGGAGGGGAGGCTCTGGGCCAGCCCCTCTCAGTTGCTTCTATCTACTTGGACTGGCATTAAGAAACAGCCCCCATCCATACTGTCACAAAGGGTAGGAGCTCCTTCTTTCTTTCTGCTGCCTAGAATTTCATTGTGTAAATGTATCATAGTTTTTTGATCCACTCATTTACTGATGGGCACCTAGGTTGCCCAGCACTTGGCTGTTGTAAATTGTGCCGCTATGAACATTGGGGTGCATAGGTTCTTTTGGATTGGTGTTTCAGGATTCTTAGCGTATAATCCTAGCAGTGGAATTGCTGGGTCAAAAGGCAGATCCATTTTTAGTTTTCTGAGGAAATTCCATACTGTTTTCCATAATGACTGCACCAGTCTGCATTCTCACCAACAGTGCACTGGGGTTCCCTTTTCTCCACATCCTCTCCAACACTTGTTTGTTGATTTGTTTATGATGGCCATTCTGACTGGTGTGAAGTGGTATCTCATTGTGGTTTTAATTTGCATCTCTCTGATGGCTAGTGATACTGAGGATGTTTTCATAAGTCTCTGGACCCTCTGTATGTCCTCCTTGGAGAAATGTCTATTCAAGTCCTTTGCCCATTTTTTAATTGGGATGTTCGTTTTCCTAGAGTGGAGTCATGTGAGTTCTTTATATATTTTTTAAATCAAACCCTTGTCTGAGGTATCATTTGCAAATACGTTTTCCTATACAGTTGGTTCTCTTTTCATTTTAATGCTGTTTTCTTTAGCTGTGTTTTCTTTAGCTGATCTCATTTTGATAAGATCCCATTTGTTTATTCTTTCCTTTATGTGCCTTGCTCTAAGGGACATATCAGTGAAAATATTGCTGCATAGAATATCTGAGATTTTCCTGCCTATGTTCTCCTGAAGGACTTTTAT
>PVKM010024399.1:0-20554 GCA_004027735.1 Carollia perspicillata
ACATTGACTTCTTTGGCATTTCCAAAGGACCTGGCACATTGGAAGTGTTGCATTTTTGCCTTATCTGTGTGAAACAATCTTCTCTCTAGGTTCCTCATCCTTCGTTAGTTCCTGGACTTCTTATAATAGGCCTTGGCCTGTTGGGCTCATTGCTGGCTGGACAGGAGGAGGTGGTGTCCCAAGGCCCCCATATCAAGACTTCTAAGATGTGAGTCAATCATCCATCATGACTAATCCTTCTCAAGGAGTACCATTCCTCTGGTCTATGTAGAGGGACGATTAAAATTTTTTTTGGGGGGGGGAAAGTCAAAGCATTTTTGCAAGGTCTACAAAGCCTTCATTTGCTCTCCTCATTCAGCCTTACAATGCTGATTATGCCCCGGCACTCTCCCAGAAAATAATGTCTCTCTCATTTGCCTCAGACACTTCAGCCATCATCTGAGGGACAGGCCGAAGTCTGCATTCATGTGCATAGCCATTACTGCACTTGCTTCCACAGGAAGGTGTCATTGTCACCAGCACATGCCTCAGTGACTTTCCCTAGTTCTTTGTACAAAGAGAAAAAGGATCATGCAACCAATACTCTAGTATGGTTTGTGAAAAACTATACTTTGAAAATGGGCATTGATTTCATGCACACGTAAGATGAAAACTAAAGTCCTAAGGCACACTTGTCCAAGGTTACACAGTTACTTAGAAATAGGTCAAAAGCCTAGTGTCTCACTCCCCACCTAGTTGTTAGTCCATTTGCCCCCTGGCCCCATAGGCGGCCACATCAGGCACCAGTGGCCTCAGGCTGGGGGCCCTGGGGCGTACTATTTTTTCCGGGTGTGTGTTTCAACAGTTACACCTGTGAACGGTAATGGTGTGTTCCACTTGGGAGGGTGTATGGCAGACAAGGCTGGCTTCACAAACAAGCACCCTGTGTGGTTGCACAGGGCCCAGGGCTTGGAAGGGCTCTCCACTCAGTTTAGTGCTTCGCTGTTGACATATTGACATTTGTAATAATTTTATCTTTGAACGTGTGTTTTGTATGTGAAGGCCAATGGGACAATGGAGACAAGATCCATGCGACATGTGTGCCCTGCTCTATGTTGTTCCTGCTGCCCATTCACGTACAGTGTTTGTGATGCCCCGTGAGCACAGAATTCCAGGGGACCCACGATACATGGGAGTTCAGGGAGACTCAAAGGTGAGGGTTTTACACCTGCAACTGAATAAACAAGGGTGATGACAAGTCCGTCTCCTTCAAACCAGAACGTCTGCTTTGAATGCACAAGGAAGCCATCGGTGTTCTAGGAAACACAAACGACCAAGGAAGTGCATCGTATCTCCTCTTACCCATGTTACTTCCTACATTAGCCAACTGCGTCCACTAAAAATGATGAGACCGAGGAAAGGAAATGATAGGGAAACCCACTTCCCCTTTCCTGTCAGTCCTTCCTTCCGTGTCAGGAAGCCACAGGTACAGTGTTGATGAGATGTGGTAGAGAATGAAACGTGTGTACCTACGATCTATGAAATACACGTTGTATAACCTCGGTGATTCCACATGTGAGTTAAATGATTTTATATTTTACTTAAATAGGGCCCCACATAGCGTAAACATGCCATAATTGTTAATAATTTAACAATCATGTTAATAACTTAAAACATTATTTAGGACAACGACTTGACATTTGAGCACCTTTAATGGCACTGTATTCCTGCACTTTGATTGAATAAGGTGCCCCCATTTTCTCTTGCACTGGGCCCTGTAAATTGCACATCCAGAATCAGGTGAGGATGAGAGACACTCTGCATGAAATCGAAAGTGCCTGGCACCAAGAAGGATGGCAAGGAAGGGGAATAATGACTGTTATTATTTAGTTTCTCACCGCTTCATCAATTTGTAACAAAGTAAGATAGAAAGTGGTACATAAACCCTAGGGAGAAAAGTCCCTGGGGCAGCAGGGGTAGGGGGTCAGAGAGTGTTGGGGGAGGAGCGTGGTTTGAAGTGAGTGGCTGGGGTGGCCTCCTTGAGAAAGTGCCAGGTGAGTAAACCTGAGGGCGGAGGGAGGATAAGCTGTGTGGATATTCGAGGCAAGAGGGTCCAAGACAGAGTGACAATGAGAGCAAATACCCTGAGGTGGGAGCTCCCCTGGGGTGTTCCAGGCAGTGAGAAGGCCAACTGGCCAGAGGCATGTGAGAGCAGGAGTGGCTGAGAGAGGTGAGCAGGGTAGGACCCTGAGTGGGGGTCGTTCATTGCAAAACCTTGGCTTTTACTGTGAGTAGCATCTGACTGTCATTTCCACAGAATCTTTTTGGCTTCTGTGCGGTGACTAGAGTGAAAGGGAGTAGCCAGAGTTGCAGAATGTTCAATTAGTGATGAAATCAAAGAGTTCAAGGGTGAGGTAATGAATGACACAACAGAATGAGATGAAGAAAAAGGTCATCGAAATAAGACATAAAGTTGAGAACAAGACAGTTGCTATAGTAATAACTGAAACACCTAAGAACAGAACAGACACAGGAACGATCTAATCCCTAATACGGAACAAAGTTTGAGATAATCTCAATGAATGCAGAAGGAAGACCCTAAAATAATGAAAGAAAAACAAGGAGAAGAAAAAAAAAGAAAAGGAACACAAAATAACTCATGTCCTAGACGTAAAGAACCTAAGAGGCAGAAGAAGTACTCAAAGACCTAATGCACATGAATTTCCCTGAAATGAAGATAGGCTTCAACTCGTAGATTTAAAGAGTATCGGGATAGTACTTCGGCGAAATTGGATACAGAATGCCCGGCTCTAAGTTCCAGCCTAGGCTTTTGAATTTCAAAGGATACCACGCTCTGCGTATCCAGACAGGAAAGACCTATCACCCATAAAAAGAAAACAAACAGACTTCCCAACGGCAGCACCGAGGCACAGAGGTCGGTGCAGCCGTACCAGGAAGCCTTGAGGACACGGAAGCGTGTGCCCCGGGAACCTGACACCCAGCCAAAATGTTGATCAGACAAAAAGGCAATGGCAAACTACACAAACCAACAGGTGCTCAGGAATACTACACCACAAACCCTCCATAGGAAGTCATGACGACAACATCCAGCCAATTACAAGACAAGTCCAAATAAACTCAGGCATGCAACCATTGCAGCGAAAGGACAAGGAGGAAGCCGTGAATTCTATGAAATATGAAATGCATATCTCAATTGGCGTGTTATGGGGATAGAAGAGAATGGCAATGTTTGGAACAAAGAAAGTGAGGAACAAGAAGAAAACAATATTTTACCAACGAAACCCAGGAGGTGGGCAGGAGAGAAGTACGAGAGTGCTGCTGTCCCCGTTTTCCCAGCAGGAAGAGCGAAGCGCACCGGGCTGTCCAGGAGGCTCACTCTAAGCGTCTCATAGAAGGTCTCGAATCCCATCACCCAGTCGCTTTCTCTTTGCTCAGACTCTACGCCTCAGCGAGATGATACTGCTTTCATACTTCAACTCTTGTTCCTTGGACGTGGGAAAGCAAAGGATATCACAAGGCAACTGTGTCTTCAGGGTTTCTTTAAGAAAAGGGAGATGACACACTTTTACCTTTGTACTGATTATATTCACATTCTTAGGGCAAGAGTCAAAACTGTTGCTAATTTATTTACGTCTAGGATTTCCATAGCATCCCTCCTCCAGAGAGGTTGCTGAATGAAAAAAGGATGTTACACTGGTCCTAAGGATAGCCACAGCGGGTTTTATTTTTTTCTTTCTAGTTATTTAGCCTTCATATTTATAAAGATGCCTTGGAATTCTTCATGACAAGACTCATTTATCAACACAGAGTCTTGCCCAGGTGTCATGGTAGGCCTTGGGGGTACCTTGCACCCTCCATTCTTCTTCTGACCCCATCAGCCCCTCTTTTGAGTGGGCGCTGAGCCCTGTGACTTCTCACCTTGGCTATGGCTGACCGAATTGTTAGTAGACTCAGAGGACTGGAGGAAACCATACGTCAGAGGATTTATATTTTATATCCTATCATAATTCATATCCTATCTTGGAAAAGATGGACTGGGCCAATTAGGTTTTCGTGCCTGGGACTTTAAACTAAAAGACACAGAGAAAAGTCCCAGTCAGTGGCAGGGACTCATATGTATTAAAAAGATCAAGGAGGGCAAGCCTGGGGGCGGTCTTGCAGAGACAGGCAGATACCAGAATTCCAAGGGGTAGTATGTCTGAGGAAGCCAACTGGAAGGGAGGACAATAGGACATTCCCCCAAACTGCACTGATGGTCCTGGAATTCTAGGCTTCCTGAGGCCCGGCTGGCTGTTCAGCATTTCCCGGGTTTCCAGGAGAGCTCCCGGTGTTCGCGTGCACTGTGTGTGTATTCCTCCCTCTTTGACCGTTCATATCTCCTTCGCATTCACCTCTACACGTCAAGCCCGGTAACTAGAAACATCACAATGAGTGAGTGAATGCACCTGGAAGCAGCTTTCCACCAGTGACAGATGGGCAGGTGGTAGACAAATACGCCCACTTCCTACCTAGTTCCTTGGCTGGGATACCCCTGACGTATGCTCTCCACTGTCTTCCAATCACTCGAGCTTGGGCTGCCTCCACTGGTAACTGGTTTGCTAATTCGCCTGTTACTAGCTTTCACTCCCTTCTCAGTGTTTTGTGGGATCCAATAAATGACGTGCCCCTGAATCCTTGTCTCAGGGTCTTCTTCGGAGGGAAAGTTCCATACAAAAGAGAATCTCAGTCACTCATTTTTATGCTTAAAAAGAAGGAAAAATCTGTCTCGATCCATTGATAACTTTCAAATAGTCCTCTACTTTAGATTACAGAGAGAGATTCTAAAGAGAACACTATATGCTTACCAGACAGAATACATTATTTTTTCTCAAGAGAATCAATAATTAATCAAGTCTTTTGATTGCACAAACACAATGGAATTTGCTTACACACACTGTGCTAAAGTGCTTCCTCCTTTAAAATATGTGAGTCCACTTGGATTAACAGGTCACATGGGTCAGAACTAACAACTGCTGCGGAGACAAGTATGCCCCAGGCATCTTTTAAGCCTGCAGTGATGCTTTATGGGAAAGGATGTGATTTGTGACATTTATCAAGCTCTATAGAAATGAGTCATTTTATAATAATATTCCATTGTATTTACATATATTCCTGGGCTCTCCTTATAAATTTTTTAATAGTTACACATTGCTGCAATTCAACTAAAGCTTGGGCTAATACTATATGCCATATGCCAAGTTGTGTATATTTTTGAAAGAGGTATAGAAGGTGGTTTTATTCCCTTCCTCCCTTCTCACCATTCTCCAGCAAGATAAAAAACACTTTGCATACGTATTGGATTTGTTGGGGTTTAGGGAAAATAGAGAGAAGACAGGAAGGGAAATATTTAGAACCTAAATTCTTCTTGGTTTTGGATCTGGATTACACAATATATTTTCCCTTCCTGAATAAAACACACTAAAAGTGCTAAGCATTCACCAATATGTTTCAGTGGCTATTAAATTTGCACACAGACAAAAGCGACTATGCCACAAAAACAGCATTAAGCCATAACATCACACAATAAAAGCAAAGTGGGCAAAATCAGGGAAGAATAAAGGGAAATAAATTTCTGCTGATTCATTAACTAACTATTTACTAAGCATCTATAAAACATAAAACTTCACATCTAGGGGGCTCACAATGGTATACAAAGGGCAAAGATGCCTAGGTTAAGCCTCAGTAAGTTTACATTCTAGTAGGGCAAATAGCACAAATACATAAATAACTCTGAAAAGAGGTAGAAGGGGACTGGAGTCAGAAATACTGAGAAATTGCTACACAGGTTTGAAGGAAGGAATGCTTGTCATTTAGCCGAAGAGACAGAGGAAAGCTTCAAGCAGAATGTGGTCCGCCCTGGCTGGTGTAGCTCAGTGGATTGAGTGCGGGCCTGCGAACCTAAGGATCGTGGTTCGATTTCCTGTCAGGACACATGCCTGGGTTGCAGGCCAGTTCCCAGTAGGGGATGCACGAGAGGCAACCATACATTGATATTTCCCTCCCTCTCTCCTTCCCTTCCCCTCTAAAGATAAATAAATAAAATCTTAAAAAAAAAAACAAAAAGAATGTGGTCGTCCCTAAAGGCAGGAAGTGTTCCAAAAAGTTGGTTGGGTTTAGCATCTTTTCGTCAGCTGCTACAGACAGAAAATGAATGTTAGACCACCGCTGGTATCTAAAGAAACTAACCAAAAAATGTGTGGAAAGCTGCTGCTTGTACTCTCTTTAAACTCTTCAAATGGACCAATCAAAGCACGATATGTGCTAGATCAAGTTCATTTAAAGTATTATTAAACAAAGTAACAGCACAGAGTATTCCCATCCATGATAATGGTGGAGCAACTGATGAGGTCAAAAATTTGAATCGGCGGTTATTTACTAAAGTTGTCAGTTTCCCTGCAGCAGAGCTGGCAACCAAGTGGGTACAGGGTTTGACTGTGCCCTTCAGGGACGAGCCTGGCCTGAGGAAAAGATAACAGATGAACATACCCAGCTACCTACTGGAATCACATGATAGCACTTCAGGGAGAACAGTGATATGAAACAGAACCGGGCTTTGTTCTACAAGGAGAGCAAAAGTTAAACACCCCCAAAATATTCCAGTGATGTCAGAAATGACCTTACAGAATGACCCGGGGCACGAGGGACAGAAAATGAGAGGGCTGGGTCCCGGCAGCGGCCCTGGCGATTTGCCTCTCCTCCCCAAGCCCATCTTCACTCCATGGGGACCCATTTTATGTCCTGAGACTTTTCCCTCTCCACTGAACTGCATGTGACCCTTTGTGAGCTGGGTTTTTCTGGGCACTGAGGGTCAGAACGTCTCGGGTCCTCTGATCCATCTGAGTCACTATCTGTGGCTCCAGAACGTGGGTGAGAAAAGACCTCCACACAGCAGCCGGACACAACTTGGGGGCTACAGTAAGGCACCTGCAGCATGAATGAAGAGACCAGCTAACCAATGTCTCAGTGAAGGTCCTGCCTTCCTTTACATGACATGTCTGCAGACCTTTACATTGTAGGGACGTAAGGCATTTTGAAGATTAAGATACAGGATGCAGATAGACCCGAATGTACATTTGGGATTTTTCATTTTAATGAAAACTGGTTATTTCACTTTGGGGGAATAGCTTTGACTTAATTTAAAGTTGCATTAAGTGCAATTTCAATGCAAAATAATGTAGTCACCGGGGAAGTGATTTTTAAGGTCCTTAAAAAATTAAATAGAGTTGCCACATGACCCAGCAACTCCATTCCTGGGTATAGACCCAAAAGAACAGAAAACATAAGTCCACCCAGAGCTCCGAGCCGCATTCCTCATACTGCCCCCAAAGCAGAAGTGACCCAAAAAGGTCCATCAGCTCATGCAGGAGAAACAGAATGTGGTCTGTCCATGAAGTGGGACACGGTTCGGCCATGAAAAGGAATGGAGTAGTAACACGTGCTACATACGATGTAGAGGAACCATAAAGACATCATGCTCCGTGAGAGAAGCCAGCCGCAAAAGGCCACATGTTGTGAGATTCCAATTATACAAAGTGTCCAGACTAAGCAAATCCATAGAGACTTAAAGTAGATCAGTGGTCGCCAGGGGCTGGGGCGTGACTGCTGGAAGTACAGGGGGGCTTTCAGGGGTGATAAAAATGCTTTACAATTACACAGTGGTGATGGTTGGCATACAGCTTTGTGACTATACTAAAAACCCCACAGAACTGCCTGGGCTAAAGTAGTATATTTTTATGGCGTGTGATTTATATCTGAATTTTGAAACTGTATGAAGTATTTTTATTTACCAAGTGCTATGTTATACACAGGAGAAACAAAGTCCATTCAGACCACTGTCCTGCTGAGCATAATGTTTTGAGAGTAATTCATATTGTGTGTATCGGCACATTGCTCTTGTTTATTGACTAGGATTACAACATATGGATGTAACTCCATTTGTCCATTTACTTGTTGAACGTTTGAGTTGTTTTCGGTTATGGGATATTATAAATAAAGCTGCTATAAACATTTTTTAAAAAAGAATCTTACTACCTGGCAGGGAGAGACATGCAGACAAATAGACAGAACCAAACAAGAAGGTCTGGGGCGGGTGTCTGCATGGTGTTCGGGAGGCCCCTGAGGAAGGAAAGTCTGGAGAGGCTTCACGGGCAAGTTCGAGCTGAGCTGAGTCTCACACTTAAACACAGACGTTTTTTACAGTCCTTCAGTCTTCTCTTCTGCCACATTAAACGGGAAGAAAGAAGGCTAGTTCTCCAACAAATTCCACCTCCAGATTATATGAGAGAGCTTAGAAAAGTCACTTTACTTTTCTGGGCCTCAGTTTCCCACTCCCCACTCCCTATGGAAAGCTGTTGATGTGCCCTGGCTGGTGTAGCTCAGTGGATTGAGCGCGGGCCTGCGAACCAAAGGATCGCAGTTCGATTCCCAGTCAGGGCACATGCCTGGGTTGCAGGCCAGTTCCCAGCAGGGGACATAGAAGAGACAACCATACATTGATATTTCTCTCCCTAACCCTTCCCCTCTAAAGATAAATAAATAAAATATTAAAAAAAAAGAAAGCTGTTGATGTCAAATTTTTGTTTCTATCTTTAAGAAATATCTAGAATTCTAATGCATTCCCCCATAAGCCATGCAGAGTTCTAAGACACTTAAATTTGAAGGTCCCGTGAACTCCGATTCTATGAAGGGTTTCTCTGGTAGGGGTGTCCACATTTTGGCATCCTGGGCCACACTGGAAGAAGAGTTGTCTGGGGATGTACATTAAATACACAAGCAGGAATGAAAACTGAGGAGCAAAATAAAGGTTTTAAGTAAATTTACGATCTTGTGTTGGGCCAGATTCACAGCCATCCTGGGCTGCATGCATACAGCCTGCAGGCCGAGAGTTGGACACCCCTGCAAGGCATGCTGGGTGTGGAGCCTTGTGAAGGTTTGTGTTGGAGCCTTGGGAAAGCGCCACTGCTCTCCTGGCTACCTCTCCATCTTCACGAACAGCACACAGGCTCCGCCACCTTCCCCTGGGCAGCCTGCAACCCCCAGCCCAGGGCCATTCCAGACTCACAGCCAAGGCACTAAGTTAACAGGAGTCTTGAATCCTAAGCACTGGTCCTACCCCAGCATCCTTAAGATCAAATGGTGCTAAATCAGGGGTTTGTGTGAAGGTAAGCCACTCTTACTAAAAATCAAAAATTTTAAAGCCAGGATAAAACAATGCCAAACAATAAACTAACTCGGCCTTACCCTCTGACTTTAAATAAGATTAGCTTTTAAGTACACCTAATTAAAACTAATGGGGTTTTTCAGCAGATATAGTTACTCGAGGAAGTAAGTAAATTGGACGGGAACATTTCCTGGGAAAATAGTTACTTGTGCACATTCTGGGCCTGAAAAATAAATAAATACAAACAAAGAAGCAAAACACAACAAGGCCGGACCCGGCAGACTCAGGCAGTGGGACTAGGTGACAAATGCCTGTCTTCTGCTTTTTTTCTTCCTGTGCCCATTATCATTGAGCTATTTTCCTTCCGCTCATATTTTGCATAAATCTTATTTGTCTTCCAGCTCAAGTCCTACATTCTCTTTCCCTCACTATACTGGGCCAAGTCACCTTTTCTTCCTTTGAAAACTAATGTGTATTTATTACTTAACCATTTATTTAGCTCTGGCACATTTGGAGTGGGGAGAAGAAGCGGAAAAGAGGGAAATATTTATCGAGAACCTACTAAATGCTAGTTTATTTTCTTGTTTTACATTTATTCTTTCTTTTAGTCCTCATGATATTACCACAATGTAGGCAGTGTTATTGGCATTTTACATGTGATGAACCTGAAGCTCAGAGCTACTAAGTCAAGTGTTCAGGTGACACATCTAAAAAGGGCGGTGCTGAACTTTGAACTTGGTAGGGTAGTCTGACCCCACAGTACTGAATTCGGCCACAACACCACGCTGCTTCTCCAAGCCTCAAGCTAGTTGAAGACGGGGAGACAATATTATGTCCCTTGTATTCTAACGCAGTGATCCGATTCCTGCAAACACCCCCTCATTCATGAACTCACACACTTACAGAGTATTTCCACACTGGGCACCATAATGGAACAAAAACTTGAATGTGACTCCCTCTGGACCCTCGGAGAGGAACTGGCAGTGTGCTGAGAGGGGCTTAGCAACAGGTGACTCTAACAGCGCCATGCACAGGATGCTGCAAAGCACAGAGCAAGGTCGGCCAGGATGTGAGGTGAGCCTGGCCAGAGAGGAAAAGCTTACGATGAATGCTGTCTGAGGAATGGGGAGGGGTGCGCTAGGCGGCAGCACAGCATGTACAGGGAGGGCCCAGGGTGACCAAGAAGTCTGGTCCACGTGGGTTCATGCACATGATACAAAGACAGCACCTGACTATCAAGGGCTTAAAACTATGTTTCTGGGGAATGTGATCAAACTAATGTCATAGGAAACCTGGGGAAGTGAATAGGGGTTACTGATAACTCCAAATCAAAGAAAAATGCAAACTCTCTCATGCTTTACCGCACAGCTGGAATCTCATATCTCTCTCCTCTGTCTTCCCCAGACTTAGAAGAAACTGTCCACCACCTATCATTTCCATCCTCCTAGGATAAGAGTCAAAGTGACACCACTGTTTTAAGGACCACAGTCCCGCAGCACTCTGGACGTGGTGATGGCGGCCTGGCGTGCTGGAGTTGTAGAGGCCACAGGAGTGTGTCTCCCTGTGAGCCCCGGGTTCCTGTGACTCCTTTGTGTTCAGAACAGCCACCAATCTAAGGTGAGATTGAGAGCCTGTCAGGAGAGCCTGTCAGGAGAGCCAGACACCCCTCCGTGCCACATCTCCCCGGGATACAACACGTTCTTCACGAGTGGGTCAAACACTTCGCACTGAATCTGAGGTTTACAAAGTGTTAAAGACGTTTTCCCACCGTAGGCCCTCGGCACCACCAGGAAGATGTGACAGGACAGCTCCACAGAGTCTTGAGGGGCATGCTCATCAAACTGTGGACAACAGAGTCCTTCTTGGCCTTTGGCCCACAGTGTCCAAGACCTTCCCGGCCCTTTGATATTCGTGTCTGATCTCTGGGGTTGGGATTCGTGATAGCAAATGGGATAAAAAGAAAAGGTACAGAATTACAGTGTTATATGTTCTGAACATATACCAAAACAGGTTGACTGAACTTCAAACAACAATGTAGCCCTGGCCGACAATGTAGCTCAGTATCACCCCAATACACCAAGGTTGCAGGTTCGATCCTCAGTCAGAGCACATACAAGAATCAACAAGTGAATGTGTAAATAAGGGGAACAACAAAACAATCTCTCTCTCCCTTTCCCCTCTCTCTTTCTTCTTCCTCTCCCTCTCTCTCTAAAATCAATAAATAAAAGTTTTAAAAAGAAACAATGTATAAACCTCATGAGATTCTCTCATTCTCTCAGCTACATGGTAAATGAATATTTGGGTCTTGGGAGACCATCCCAAGTGAAGACAACCCCTAGGGGTATATGGACAGCAGGTGCTTGAACCAGAGCAAAATCACCTTTCTGTCTTCAGGAATACAAACTGCTCTTCCAGGGAGGGCACCGCCAAGTCTACTGGGGTCCCTGGTCTCTAGCGTAGAACATTCTGCTTTGGGATTTGAACTCAGCTAACAGCATAATCCTTTCCAGATATCCTTAGGGCTTTTGACAACAGTGCCAGTTTCTTCTTGTTTATTTGTCAAGAAGGAAATTGCCTAAATATGCTCTTTCATTTGTACTAGAATCAAAAGCTAAGAAGGACAGAAAGAAACACAGATTGAAAAACTTACTCTAAGTTGGGCGAGGAGAAAACCCTGTGCAGATACTTACATTTATGAACTAGGGAAAAGAAATGTTTGCTAATTTTCCTCTCACAAACAATTTATTTTATTTTATTTTTTAAAGATTTTATTTATTCACTTTTAGAGAGAGGGGAAGGGAGGGAGAAAGAGAGGGAGAGAAACATCAGTGTATCAGAGATACATCAGTCGGTTGCCTCTCACATGCCCCCAACTCCCCAGTTGTGCCCTGACTGGGAATTGAACTGGTGACCTTTCAGTTCACAAGCTGGCACTCAATCTACTGAGCCACACCAGCTAGAGCAACTATTTATTTTATAGAAGCAAATTTTTAAATGTAAGTAGCTAAAGTACTTAATTAGCACTACTATTCACACATTTCAGTGTGCCCATGCTCAGCAGGTCTCATGGACAACTTGTCCTTAGGTGAGGCCATACAGCATCATGGTTAAGACCATGAATTTGGGTGTCAGGCCAACCTGGGTCCAAATCCAGCTCTTCCACTCACTACCTATGTGACTTTTGGCAGGTTTCTTAACTGCGTATGCCTCTGTTTCCTCATTTGTAAAAGGGGAATTAAAAGCAAATAGTACTTGCTTTGTTATTAGGAATAATAAATGGGGAAAATTAGAAAGCACTTGGCATAGCAGGCCCTCGGTGAATGAAGACTGTTCTAGAACGGTCCTCACCCGCAATCAGAGAGAGTTACATCCATGAACAGAAGCTATTTTTTATGTTCATTGATGCATTTGCTTCATCTCATGTCCCAGCTTCTTGCCAATTCCTTTTTTGCTCTTAAATGGGGAAAACCACTCCTTCCCTATCAATTCCCCAGGGCTGTCTTGAGCATGACAAAGGAGACACACACCGAGGGGCCCTTGGAAAAGCATGGAGTCCCGCACAGCTCAAACGGGAGCTGAGCCCCGGACAACAACAGGAAGCTGCAGCATCTTGAGGTCTTTCTGGCAGCTGCAGGCGGCCTTTGCCAAATAACCCCGAGTGTCCTGCCAGGAGCTGCTCCCGAGTACTCGGGAGCTTTGCTAGCACAGGAACACGCACGACTGCAGGAGGGTGTGCATCCTCTAAGCACCTGTCCTAAACAGGATGCTCCAAGCACACAGAGTGACTTCCTGGGCATCCCACTTCCTGTGTTGTGTTTACACTCTTGGGCCCAGCAGCACAAAAAACTGGACCTCTACTGTATCACAGCAGTGGAAGGCAAACAATCGAAATCATTATTTTTTGACAAAGAATAAATTATTTTCTTGTTTTTATTTTGAGAGAGAGAAAGCAAGGGGGGGGCGGGGAGAGATAGAGAGAGAGAGAGAGAGATTCGTTGTTCTCGTTATTTATGCATTCACTGGTTGCTTCTTGTGTGTGCCCGGACTGGGGATCAAACCCACAACCTTGGTGTATCAGGATGATGTTCTAACCGATGGAGCTACCTGGCCAGGGCTATTGTTTTTCTTGGAGCTAAAATTTAGTGGATGTATGTGTGTTCTGCCATAGCACACACTTTTGATATTGATATGCATGTTGTTATTTAATATTCATAATCAATACTTCCCTTAGACCTTGGCAAGCAGGGACCCTGCCCCAGACCACATCTCCTTCAAAACTACCTAAGTCCCTTTCTTAGGACCAGTTTTCTTAGGACAGTACAGCTGGGGTCAGCAGTACTGACTGGACAAGACACTCCAGCCTCCTCTTTAGAGCCCTCTCTTGTGATCCCCCGCATCTCTCCTGTGCTGGGTGGCAGGTTGACCAGATGCCCTGAGCAGCTCCAGGGCTCCTGTCAGTGGGGCTGTCACAGGGCTGGGGAACCAGCTCAAGTCTAGGAGGGGAGTCTGGTGAACAACCACTCTTTTCCATGACTGGCCAAGGTTAGACTGTTGACACACTGATTTGGAGCAACTCAAATTGTTTGTACATCCAGGGGCCTCACGAAAACTATGGCATAGGCTCATAGCAATCATATGAGGTGTGCATTCCTTTGCATACCTTAGAGATAGGGAAACTATGACCTGGAGATATTTACTTCCCCAAATAACACATTTATTAAGTAGAAGAGCTGGGACTTAAATCCTGGAATGTCCACCCCAAAGCCACACACTGAAATAACCCCCCAGGTTTCCTTCTCTGCCTCCACTAAGATATGGATATCTTGGTGATGGTTACCCGCTCCTTTACCAAGGGCTCACTTTGAACTGCTTATTCTCTTGTTCTCTTGTGATTGAAACTACTGACAAGCCATTGTCCAGCACACCCTCATTCAGACACTCTTTACCTGGTCTTCCCCTGACTTCCTGCTTTCTCCTACTGGCAGACCTTATCTCTTTCAGGAGCATCAATAGCTCATTCCAAAGAGTTTGGTTTGAATCTCTTTCAATAGGAGTATTCAGTAGAAGCACCGAACTCATTCACACTAGCTCCAGGAGAAATCGAAGGCTTAGCTTTTATCCCTAATTGAGCAATAACCTTTTTTCCTCAATAAAGGAACTTTAGGTGTCTGCCAACATACAAAACTGATATTTGAAAGAGGTGCCCTCAAGTGCAATAGGCATGACCAGCTGGTTCTGAATTAGGTAGCTTATGTGAGGGCCAGGGGAAGATGCCATGTCTTTTGCATCCCCGCTCTTTGCTCCCCTGAAAAGGGTGAAGTAGAGACTGTTGGAGAGTGAGGAAGGCAAGAAACTGTCAACATCAGCTCTGTCAGACAGCTATCCTATCCTACCTTAGCACTGATCTGCCAGCCAGCCCCTCCCTGTTCCAGTCAAAGCTCAGTGTAGCCATATATGAAATACTACTTCATACCCACTAGGAGGGCTGGAATAAAAAAGTCAGATGATAATAAGTGTTGGCAAGGTTGTAGAGACGCTGGAACCTTTACATACTGTTGGTGGGAATGTAAAATTAGGTAGCCACTTTGGAAAACAGTCTGGGGCTTCCTCAGAAAGATAAACATTAGAGTTACCATGTAACCCAGAAATTCCACTCCTAGGTACGTACCCAAGAGAACTAAAAACATATGTCCACACAAAAAATTGCATATGAATGTTCACGGCAGCAATAGTCACAACAGCCAAAAGGTAGAAACAGTTCACCAACCAATGAATGGGTAAACAAAATGTGGTCTGTCCATACAATGGAATATTATTCAACTGTAATAAGGAATGAAATAGTGGTACATGCTGTAATATAAATGGGCCTAGAAAACATGCCAACAGAAAGAAGCCAGACATGAAAGACCATCTCTTCTATGATTTCACTCATATGAAATGTCCAGAATAGGGAAATCTTGAAAGACCAAAAATAGATTAGTGGTTTCCTAAGGCCGAAGGTGGGAATGGAGAGGTTGGGGTTAGGGTGGAGTAAGAGCTACAGGGTGCGTGGTATCTCTTTGAGACAATAAACATATTCTAAAATTCACTATGGTGATAGTCGCACATATCAGTGACTATAAAGAAACGACTGAGTTGTAGACTTCAAATGGGTGAATTGTACTGTATAGGAATTGTATCTCAATACAGCTGTTAAAAATTAACTGTACGAAACCAACACAAAACAAAGCACCCTAGTATAGCTTCATGACCTTACCTCGCCTAACCTTAATCCAGCCCTGCCCTCCTTTCCAGCTGTCAAACGTGGCACATATTCTGCTTTCTGGCTCAACTGATTCATCTTCACATGTTCATAGGAACCCCATGGAGTAATCCTCTGCCTCTGTATTCGTTTTGGTGCTGATTTGGACAAGAAGGGAGCAGCTGGGTAGGTGGCATCATCATGAATAAAGGTGCCATTCCAACTTCAGAGTCCAAAAACTCCCAGGTGCGATTGTTCTGTCCTCAGAATGGGCTCTCCCCACTTCTTTCCCGGGCACAGGGATGAGTGACCACGTTTCAGTGAGCTTCTTTGAAAAGAAGCCTAGACAAGTTCTTTCAATATTATACACCCTTTTTTTGGAAATAGTTCATAAGACGAGCCTTCCATAGGCAGGGACACAATTTAGACCTCGACCTCACTGAGGTCATTCTTTACGCATATCATTCTGCCTGCCATCTTTTCCATTCATCCTTTATCACATAAAAGAACAGCATCTATTGATAGAGATCTTTCTTTTCCATCTCACTTCCTATTTTGACAATTATTAATATTAAGTTTGGAAGGAGACACATTTGTTGTTAAGATTACAAAATCATGGCCAAAAATACCCTCAGAATTTAGCTCTATAGCTAAATTCCTCCCACCCTTGCCACTAATTATATATTAAGAATAGTGTTGCATTTGAAGAATACAGTTTGGAAGAAGAATTCGACCGCATTTTATTATTAAACCAATCAGGACACACAAAGAGTCGGTCCATGGCAGGTTCTTTCACTTACCCAGAAGATCAAAGTTGCCAGCCAAGTGCCCAGACGGGCAGCAGACATCGGGGTGCAGATACAACAGGTGGGTGATGGTGGCACGCCTGTTTGAGGAACAGGGGCTCCCAGGGATGCTCACATCCTCGACAACCAGTCTCCTTCTGTAGGAGCCCCTGGTGCCGGTTGTCTCCAAGGAGGTGACTTTGCTTTTCTCAGAGCTGCACAGTTTCCCCAGGCACTTTAAACCAAGCAAGGAAGGCATCTTGGCACGGGTGCCAGAGAAATGAGGAACGGGCACCAGGATGCCGAGCAGCTGTGCTTCCCCACAGCCCTCCAGACTCCTAACTGTTTCTTTTTCTCACTGCCCAGCAAAGAAGATTAAGGAAGATGTGTTTAAGTGATTACCCTCAAGAGCTTAGGGCTCCCTACCCGAAGGTGACCAGGCATAAAAACAGCTGCTA
Source organism: Carollia perspicillata (assembly GCA_004027735.1). Taxonomy (NCBI): domain Eukaryota; kingdom Metazoa; phylum Chordata; class Mammalia; order Chiroptera; family Phyllostomidae; genus Carollia; species Carollia perspicillata. Next base: position 16,684 of record PVKM010024399.1, read on the forward strand.
CTGGGAACCCAAGCCTGCGCCAGTCCGAGACATGAATGCACATTCAAATATCAGATTGAAATTCAGAGCAAGAGCAAGGATATAGCTGCACTATCTGAAAGAATTCACCTGCAATGTTCCCAGCAGGGAAGAGTACTGTGATTAGGACTAGATGGTATAAATTGAAGATGCAAATAGAAATAGTGGGGATAGTAAGTCCAAGTTCCACATGGTGAAGCTTCTTTTCAGATCTCATAGTGCAAAGACCTCAAAGTTCTTCAGCTTCAACTGTTCTTCAGCAACAAACCCAGCTCCTGGCCACGGTGACCAATCCTTCCCACTGTCTAGAAGGAAACCCCTCCCTCTCATGCCATGAAAGTCTTTCTGCCTCATTCCATTAGTCCAATGCTGAAGATATTCTTTAATGTTGTTTCGTGGTTTCCTGCTATTGTAGACCCTAGCAGAATCACACGATGGAGAGAGAATTACCATACAGGTAACTATGTTTTCACAGATTTACAAGCAATCAGGACCCTCACGTGATTAGGGTGCTGGTATACAAAGACCATCCCTCGTAATACACATTTACACTCTGACATCCACTGAGTAAGGTCAAGTACAGTATGGGACACTCTATAGCCACACAGCAGTCCCGAGTCAGAGTGAATAAACCCTTACTCCTTTTTCTGTCATTGACTATTGAATTCTTTTTAAAAATTTATTTATATATTTTATTGATTATGCTATAACAGTCATCCCATTTTTCCCCCTTTATTCCTTTCCAACCTGCACCCCCCCACCAGCATTCTCTCCACTATTAGTTCATGTCCATGGGTCATACGTGTAAGTTTTTTTGGCTTCTCCATTTCCTATACTATTTTTAACCTCCCCCTGTCTATTGTGTACCTACCATTTTTGCTTCTTATTCCCTGTACCTTTTCCCCATTCTCCCCCACATTCTAATAAATTTTCTTTTCATTAAAACCCTTACATATTTTAAACAGAATAGAATTATAGAGCTGGGAAGGCCTTCTAAGACAGCCTAGCCTAGTGGTTCCCAAATATCATGGCACATAAGAATCTTCTATAGAATTTTGGAAAAATACAAAATCGGAAGGGCTAGCTCAGACCCTCAAATGAGATTCTTTGAGGGGTGGGGCCCAAGGACAGACTACTGTAGTAGATGAAGAAGAGAAAGCATAGCCTGCTTTGATGGTTGCTAGCTCCTTATCTTTAATGCAGCATTCAACAACAGAGGTCAAGGACCAGAGAATTCAGATTTGCTAGAATGATCCTGGCTCAATGGGAAGCACGGCGGGAATGGAGGGGGCACACTCCGTCCCAGAGGCATCAGCCTTGGGTGGGGTTGGAGAGAGTGGAAATATGGGAGCTGTCCCATATTTCACCTCAGTCACGTGGTGAAATTTCTGTTCTCAAATTTTAGGAATGAAGCCCTGTACCATCATTGCACCCAGAAATAATCCTTCAAATGTCATCCTCTGAAACGAGTTAACAAAGCAGGGAAAACACTCTACAAGTGTCCTATTTCTTGGGTGTCTGCTTCAAAGAGCCTTAGGATATACAATGGAAGGTATCTTACTGAGATTTCCCGAAGTATGGTTTCTGAGTCAATTTGTTTAAAGTACAGGTGCCTGAGGCCCATCTCAGACCCACTACATTCTTCTAGAATGTTTCTGTAATAAACAGGGTACCTCTGTGGGAACCTCTGCCCTATATGATTAGTTCCTTCTTCCTGTGGTTAGCTTCCTATAGCTCTGCTCTTTGCAAAGTGAGAACAGGAGCAATTCTATCTGCTTATTTGTTCACCTGGCTTGTTTGTGAAACACATATATGTGTTTATATTAAAAACTGGATGCAGACACTCTAGACACAGGCTCTGGTACATATTAACCACACAAAAACACAGAACTGAGACAGAGAAGATGGTCATTTTCTTTAAATCCAGCATCCTCTGAACAAGACCAAGCGTGACTATTCCATGACCATGCGGTTCTGACTTCTTGGCCCCTAAACTGCCCGCTAAACTGTCCCAGCACTGCCCACTGAAATGAATTTTATAGCACCGACTCTACTTCAGCACTCAGCTGTTGTAGCAGCAGAACATACTCAGGCCGCCCCGACATTATTGGACAAGTTTATAGAGCCATATATATGGTTAAGGAGTAATTGTATAAATTTAAATTCACCTTCAATAAAAGAATTATATGTAAGTTTAGTCTAACTTAGGATTTTTAGCTCAGGATAGAGGATACTAAATGTGGACCATAAAGAAGGCTGATGAGATAGCAGAGGTCTGCTTGCTTTCAAAGACAATCTGACTGCAGGGAAATGCGAGGGGCGGACTCCTTTCTCAGGCAGTGGAGAGAGTTAAGGGTTCGGCTGCTGGGTGCTTGGGGGTTGGAGCCAGCAGTGACAAGGGGCGCCCGTGAACTGAGTCCCACTTTCCAGGACACCTGCAATTCTTAAACTCTTCTCTTCCGCAAAATTCAGGGTCACCATCCAGCAGAGGCCAAGCCTCGAATCTTAAAACTATGCTTTCAGCGCTGTCTGCCTGACTGCCAACTCTTCAGCCGTGAGCACCCAGGATGGAGAAGATCCCTAGAGAAGCACCGCGGGACCCATTTCTCCCACTCATGCACAAACAGCCACAGCCCACGTAAAAGGACAGTTGCAGCACTTTGAAAGCCAAGTAGTGGTTTTTGTGACAGTGTATGTGGCTATACGACAAGGTATCACAGTGCACTATGCTACAAAGCCAATACTAATCACAAATGCTTAACTTTCACCCAAGGTTTTGCCGGCCTGCATATTTTATCAGAAACAGTTCCGCTGCACCAAAACAAGCTCTTCTATAAAAAAACGGTGAAAAGAAACCATCATCAGGCAAATTCACCAAAGGACTTCAACCCACATCGAGAGGCCCTGAGCCCTCTACTTCTGCATACCATGGAAGCTCAATAATAAAGTGAACCCCAACCTCAGAGCCAAGCATTTGGGGGGCTACACAATGCTCAGGGGATGGATGACGCCTTAATTATGCTCTTAATTCTCCAGTCACAGGTCAATCCCCGCAGAAATTCTCCACAAAAGAACTCTGACTTTTCTTTGATTTTATTCTATGTGATGATTTGGGTCTTTTTTTTAAAAAAAATCAGACAAATCTCATTCTCCCCCCATTAAATCATCTGCTAAGATCTACCTGCCTCTTGTTAAAAAAAATTAAGAAAGAAAAATCACTACCTTTATAATTTGAATCTTTATGAAATTTAGTTTTATAAGGAAATGGTCTGAATTTATAGCCAGTGGCTTCCTCAGTGACCATGGGGCTACTTGCTTTTCAGTTTTTATTTAATCAGAAATGAGCAAACAAAGAACTCAGCAAGCCCATTGAAAACATCCGCAATAGCTCACGATACTCAGGATGATTTTCGCTGCTGAGCAGCAGAACAGACTGAGGGGAGAAGCAGCAGTGTTTCAAGCGGGAGGGCGCAGTGGGACGTCCTGACCAGAATGCCTGGCCCATTGGAGGTGCCCCTGCTCCAGCAGCTGCGCCTGCTCCCTGCCGCCCCCAAGGCTTACATTCAGTGCTCTTCAACTGCACCATCAACCCGGGGCCTCCCCTCGGCAATGCCTAAGGCTTAAGGGGTCTTACCCATCCCTCCAAAGCAGGCGGTGATTTTCTGAGCACACTGGCACAGGCTCCCATCAGGGTAGGGCTCCTCTGGAAGGCCTGCTTTGTCCATCACTCTGCAAGCAGCTGCCTCTCTTCCCGTAACGCCACCCGCCCAAGACCTGCTCAAAATGGAACAGGCAGCCAAGCCCCCTCTTCCATATCATCTCCATTAATAATTCAGATACTACATGAAATCTG